>CAJHQP010012575.1:0-11672 GCA_905132765.1 Moricandia arvensis
CTGTCTTGTTAAACTCAGGAGCTTCGTTTTGAATCAAGTGTAGTAGCGTTATAATTAACACAAGTTATCAGTCGGTTTACTTCTTTCATCTATGTTGACTTCATATTTCAACACACCCTTCACACATGACATATATTAACATAACATGGATGAAAAAACTTGCTCGGTCGGTGGTTTAAACTCTAGTATCATTTAACTTCCAAGCAAAAAAAAAAAATAATGACATTAGTAGATAATTTTTTTTGTATAGTTATCTTGTATTCTATATCATATATACATTTAATATATCTATAAATTTGTTTGTTGAATGGAATGTGTAGTATTCTGATTTCTAGACTTCCTTTCCTCTAGAATCATGCTTATGCGACATATCTCTAAATGCATGAGTTATGATCCGCAGGCCAGGAACCATAGAAAACGAACAAGTAGGGAGTAAAACACAACTTTTGTATCGAAGTCTTGTTGTGAGATGGCCATCGAGAGTACGATACATCAAACTTCAAAGTAAGACATTAACTTTATGATTCCACAAGCATTTCCAAGTTCCATAAATTAAAAAGAACACCAATGATCAAGTTTTCAGCGTATTTAACATAACATCAGCCTGGAAAGTTGTGTCAACTATCCAAAGTAAGATTATATGGTTTCAGGCTCAACCTGGAGAGCCACCATGGGAGATGTGCCGAGTATTGTCACACGATTCTCTCTTGAGAATCTCCAAATATTGAGCTCGTCGTCTTCTCTTCCTGTATGTACTCCATATTTATAAGCGTATGTCATATCGCCCGTATTTGTGAACACAATTGAGTTCCCACTCACACCACAGCCATGGGGAAGCTTCTTAACAGAGCAGCAAAAATTACCAGAGTCTCTAATAAACACCACACGGTCTCCCAAATCGCTGATCTCAACCCATTTATCAGCTTCATTGTCTAGCCTACTCACTCTACAAATGAACCGGTTAAAATCTAGTATCTCAGCTTCAGGAAACGGGTTGAAGTCCTCAACAACTAAAAGCTCATCATCACCAGATTGAACCAGGTGTTTGCTTGACCTAAGAGGCGGCGATGGCGTGAAGGGAGTCCGTTTCAGGGTATAAGGATCGAAAATGAAGAGGTCCCCGTTGATGAAGGTTGCATAAAACTTGCCTCTGAAGGCGAGTACATGGCAGCATTGAGCATTAGAGGTTTCCTTAAGGCGCATCCACCTCATTTCAGAACTTCTTAACACTAACAAATCCATAGTGTGATTAAGGAGGATTACAAATTCTCCTTCCTTGTTTAGAGGAAGAAAAGCCACGCCTTTGTACTTTGTTGTCCATGACTCAGCATCCCAACCCATCATTCTGTACTGGTGGCCTAGAGGGAAGACCTGGGTGTTGTGTATGTTCATCACGGTTGGATCAGATCCTGGGATCTTCACTGAGCATTTAATAGGAGACTGAAGGTCCATATGATCATCTCTACCTACTCCTCCCAAGAAATACTCTAATGCTGAAGCAGCAGGAGGAGGAGTTTGGACTCTAAAGAGAAACAAAGGGACCTTCTCGAGAGTGCACAGGTCTTTACTTACGTAAGGAAAATCGCCAAAAGCAGGTAAAGAGTAACTTGGGCGTAATAGGCAATCAGGAAAGGGAAATGTCGATCGCCATGAGCTGCAAACAGAGCGAGCATGGATAACATTGAAACAGTTCTCTAGTTTCTCCATGATGATCTCAAGTAGCTCTTCAGGGAGCTGAGTCCAGTCTGGCACTCTAGGTGATAATGATGCCCTCTTTTCCGACAGACACGGCTGAAAGATATTTACAATTTTAGGAGTTATGAAACAGTAAAACAAACAAGATTGATTATATCAAATGAGCAACCACAGACTCAGGTAAAACTAATAACAAGTCTCACTTTCAGTCTGAAAGTAGAGACAAGACACTTTAACTTGAGAGAGAGACCACAAGAAAAATAAAAGTATTCAACACATGTTAACATAGAAACATTTACTACAGTCCATAGCCGACAGATTACGAAAAGAACCAAAAAAAACATACAACACCCCTAAGGTTCGGTTTCAATAATAAGACAGAATTGATTTTAAACTAATTTTTCTAGGATTGATTCAAACAGAGGGTAAAAGGGTTCGTACACAATCGGAACAGTCTAGCAGCATCTTCTTCTCTGCTTTCGCAGGCTGCTGAGATTTCACAACCTGAAAGAAAAATGAAGGTTTTAGGGTTTTATGGAAACAATAACAGATCCAATTCGAGAATTCAATTTCTTTCGATACTGATCAAAGGGGATAAAAAAGGTGTGCATTACTCTTCTTCTCTTTCTAGGCGCCATGAGTTGCTGAATGCTGTACAGTTTTCGATTTCTGTTTAGGGTTTGAATAATCGTCACCCAAATAACTCGAGGGTGAGGGTGAGGGTGAGTATATAGTGGTTGTCTGCAGTACTAGTTTTATTTAAAACTGTTCCTTTGCTCCGGCCCCCGGGTGATCCATCTAGGAGAATGCAAAAACACATTTTTTACAACAAAACCACAAAAATTGTTCTAGCTAAAACACATTTTCCATCAAAACAGCAAAAATACTTTTTCGTTAAAATTGAAATGAGCAATTTTTGCTAAAACAGTTAAAATATATTTTTCTATCAAAACCATGAAAACCATTTTGTTTTGCCAAAATGCATTTTCTTGCTAAAACGTACTTTTCGATTAAAACGCATTATCTCTAAAACACATTTTCGTACTAAAATATATTTTTCCGTTAAAACCGCAAAACACACTATTCTATTAAAACAGTTAAAATGCAGTTTTCGGCCAAAATTCTAAAAACATAATTTTACGTTAAAATCGCAATAAAAAAAACGAGAGAAAATTTCCACCAAAACTTTAAAATACTCTTTTCCATCAAATAATTAAAATAAACGTACATATTTGCATTCAAATACTTCATTCGGATGCATAATCAAAATACATAAACGAACAACACCCAAATAGACTATCCAAATAAGAAATCTACGAACAAGGCCATATGTATAAATATAGAATACTATAAAAGATTAAATTACCTATACAAACCGAATTAGCTAAATATTTAACTGACTTCAAAAGAAAAAAAAACTGAATATATAATTCAAAATGTATAAAAAGCATATAAATTGCATAATGATGTAATGAGAAAATGTACATATATCTTAGTTAAACAAAAACATTGTGTTGGATCAAACATTTATATTTTAAATTAAATATACTATTCTACTTTATAGTTAAACTTACATTGAATTACTAATATTCATTTCTTTATACTATTATTTATATTTCCAAACAACATTGCACTACTATCTTTGTTTTCAAATAACACTATAATTAATTTTGTGTTCAAACAATATAAAAAAATTAGATCTTTTATTTTAATAAATTTTTAACAATCTTTTCACAATATTTTGAAAAATTAAATAATTGAAAAATCAAATATTTTATAAAAACAATAAAATAAAGAGAACTTATTTTTGTAAGTTTAGATACTACAAAAATATTTCAATAAATACAAATCAATTAATTTAACATATTATTTTATTTATATTTAATAAATAATGGTTATATATCAAGTAACATAATAATCTATAATAGTTCTGTTCAAATGTATATTATCTCAAAAAAATGAGTAATAATAGTTGTAAACAACAAATATAAACTGATTATAATATATACCAAATTATTACCAAGATGAATGACAGAAAACAAATATAATAAAATTAATTAAGATATACAAAAACGAATAATATAATCAAGACATATTTATAGTTCTTAATTATTTTATATCTATCATTTTTCTATTAATATTTTCAAAAAGTGTCATAATTTTATTGCAAAATAATGAATTTCAAAATTTAGATTAATCATCTATTGGACCAATCAATTAATCTCGAATTTAGTGACTTTAAATATAAATATTTTTAAAACCTAAACCATAAACAAAAAAATCAGATTACCGGATTAATTGATTAACCACAAATTCGGATCTGGATCGAATTTAAAAACTGATTTAAATGCAAAAGTATTTAAAATACACAAATTAAACTTTTACAAACTAATAAAATATTTATTAAATTATTAATAAATTAATCATAAAATATTTCACTTGCAAGAGCAGATCAAAAGTGAGATTTCACGGCTCATCGTGCTCAATCCTCAGAGCCACTACTGGAGACTTGTTGAGGATCTTCACACGACTCTCTCTTGAGCATCTCCAAACATTCAAGTCGTCTTCAGGGTTTCCTGTATCTACTCCATATTTATAAGGGTACGTTACATCAAATATCTCATTGATGAACAACATCGAGCTCCCACTCACACCACAACCATCAGGAAGCTCCTTAGCTGAGCACGAGCTGTTTCCAGAGCTATTCCCTGGTCGTCCAAGCAACAACACACGGTCTCCCAGATCACTAACCACGACCCATTGACCAGCTACCTCGTCTAGCACACTCACTCTACATGCTAACTTGGTAAAGTTCAATACACCGTTACGAACGATGATTCTCTCAACAAGGTAAAGTTCATCATCACAATATGGAACCAGGTAATTGCATCTTCCACAGCCCACAATCACTGGTGGCCTTAGTGGTTTCGTTTCCAGCGTATACGGATCGATAGCGAAGATGTCCCCGTTGATAAAAACAGCATAGAATTTGCCTCTAAAAGTGACGATATCACTGCAATCAGCTCTTGGGAGGTCGTCAACCAGCATCCAACTCATCTCAGTACTTCTTAACGCTAATATATGATGAGCATAGCCGATAAGGACAATGAACTCTCCTTTCTCCTTGTTTAGAGGAAGAAAAGCGACGCCTCTGTAACTTGTTGCTAAGGAATTAGGATCGTAACCCACCATTCTGCACATATAACCCAGAGGAATAACCTGACAGTCAGCAATGTTCAACAAGGTTGGAACAGATCCTGGGATGTTCACTTTCACTGAGCATTGAATAGGAGAAGGAAGCTCAACATGGTCCTCTGACTTATCTGGTCCTATTCCTCCAATGAAAAACTCAGAAGGCAACTCAGAAGGTAACTCATCAGGAGGACCACGGACTGTGAAGAGGAACACAGGGAACTTCTCTAGGGTGCAAAAGCCTCTTCCGCTGCGAGGGAACCTGTCGAAAGAAGGAAGAGAGTAGCTTGTGCGTAGCATCCAAGAAGGAAAGGGAAAGATGGACCGCCACAGGCGGCAAACAGAGCGGGCATGGATAAGACCGAAACAGTCTTGTAGCTTTGTGGAGATAATGTGCAATAGCTCCACAGGGAGAAAAGACCAGTCGGACAATGTCTGCTCTTTGGTTGCAGGTTGAGTTGTTGAAGATGAAGACAGCTGCAGTTTTGAAACCTGAAAAAAAAGATTCACAATCTTGAGAAGTAATTTTATTATATGAAGCCACCAACCAAAACTACAATAATAAGAAGGCAAACTCGTAGTTATGCGCAGAAGTTCAAGAGAAACAGAGTTCTTACACTATCTGAGAGAAGAGACGAGTCAGACAACACTGATGATGTCTTCTTCTCAGATGCGGGTTCTGTCGTTTTCGCTGGTTGTTTCGATTTCACAACCCAAACCATGTTTGATGTCTTGTTTCTCTGTGCCATGTTTGCTGAATCCGAAATCTCTGTAAGACATATTTGGGTTTAGTAAAAAGTAAGCAAACATGAATAAAGAAAACAAAGACTACTAAGAAACAGAGAATCGAATCTGATAAGAAATTGACTTTTCGATTTGGTACCGAGAAAACTGGATTAGATGTTCAGAGCTCTAAACCGCCGCCTCCTCACGTGCTTCTGCTCAAGTTGTTGGAGAAAGATGGAAAGAAAGGTGTCTTCTCTCAACTTCTATTGGACTTTTGTACTCTAGTAAACAATTAAGGAAGGCCCTCTTTTGTATCCAGATGTAAATATCTAAATGTGGTTAGTTTAGATATTATTCCAACATTAATTTGTTAAAACTCCAAATTAAATTTTGTTAAACCTTTTAATACCTAAGCTTTTATCTAGCTTAATATCTTAACTAATTATTTTGTTCATTTTAATACACAATTTTAAAAAAAAAATTAATATTCAAGATTTATTATTTTAATTAAAAATACTAATAAGTTTTTAAAAAAATTTAAAAATTTTCTAAAATTTACAAATAAAAACAATCAAAAAATTCTATTTTTATTTTTCTGTTAGAGAAATAAAAGTAACTAAATTTTGTATAATATTAAGTTTTGTGATGAAACTTTTAAGTTTTAAATATTGAATCAATTTGTTTTCTGAAATATAAAACATTTTTTTCCTTCAAAATTAAATTTTCAAAATTCTGAAAATTTCTCCCTAATTTGTATACCTTTTACCTAAATCTTAAAATAAAATGACAAAATTTTAATATTTTTCTCAGATTTTGGAGATTTTTTGAGTTTTGTTTGAAATTTATTAATATTTTCATTAAAATAAACAAAAATTGAATATTCAAGTGAACACATTTTTAAAAGTTTATGTATTAAAATAAAAAACAATAATTAGTTGTGGTGTTAAACTGTGTAGCGAAAATATTTAGATATTAAAAAGCTAAACAAAATTTAGTTGAGATACTTTATGGAATTTTTTCAATATCTAAATACTTAAGATACAAAAATGTAAAGTTTGGATGCCAAATTAACATCTCATATTCTAAAAAACCTTAATATCATTTAAATACAAATATAAAATTAGTTAAGTTAATTATTATAATTATTTTATAATATTTAAAATCAAAAATTGATTGTTTCTTCCAAAATCGTAAAATCTTGTTTTCCATGAAAACTGTAAAAATAAGTTTTTCTGTCACTGCAAAATCATGTGTTCCCAGTAAAACTATAAAATTACATTTTCTGCCAAAAACATAACAAATTTTTTTTTCACAAAACATATTTACCTTTTCGATCATACATCTAGAAATAACTCCAGAGTTAAGTATGCATGATCTAGAGTAGTGGAATGATGGATCCTATCAGGAAATAATTGCGGTATCGTGCGAGTGAAACTAAAGCACAAGAAAAATTCATGTGGTGATTGCATGGTCAGTAAATACGACTTTTGAGTCTCTGAAAAATTAATGCATCTCTCTCGTTGCAAGGAATGAGGTCCACATGCCAAGTGAACGGAGTGGAAAGTCCATTAGCCATGTACAGTCGGGATGTTACAATGTAACATCTTGGTTTGTGATATATGTTGAAGGTTTAAAATAATTGATTTGATCACGTATGTCAACAAAGTGCAGTTAATTTTCCGGTCATACATCTAGAAAAAAAACTATAAAATTAAACATGCTGAATCTGGAGGAGTGAAAAAATAGATAACTTATGAGGAAGTGATTCGAAGTATCGTGAAGTAGCACCAAAGCATAGAAAAAATTATATGATGATTGCATTGTTACTAAACAAGAATTTCAAACTTCCAAAAAATTGATATACCATCCATCACACATAATAGCTTACAAATCGAATGAATAGACGTGAAAGATCCATTAATCATGAATGGTCGAAACGTTACAATTTTAAATTCATCTTTCTCCTTTTCTTTCTCACATTTTTTTTCTCTTTTTTTTTCTTCTTCCTCACCTCTCACTGCTGCCATTTTTCCTCCTCCTCCTCCAACTCCCCTTCTTCTAATTGACCCCTCTCTTTTTTTTTTTCTTCATCCTTTTGTTCATTCTCACTTCTCTCACTTCCTACTCCTACTCATTCGCTTCATGTTCGGGAATTCTCATGTTTCTTTACTTTTTCTGTTCTCTTCATTTTCCATTTGTTTTTCCTCATCCTTTTCTTTTTATCCTTTTCTTTCTCCTCCGTTGTTGTCTTCTCTTTTTCTTCTTCTTCATCCTCTTTCTATGTTTATTGATATGCTAATTAATATAAAATCGATTATGTTTTGCTACATTGTTTATAGTATGTTCGTTTTGGACATTACCGCTTCAACCACACGGTCATGCCTAGAAAAGAATTGTTTTTGTCCGATTTCGTGCAAAATTTTCACATCCGAATACTTTTCAACATGACTGTTTTTTTTTTAATAATTGCTCTAATTGCTCTAATTGCTCTAATTGCTCTAATTGCTCTAATTGCTGTCGATATAGTTATTACACAAATTCAACCTTGCTTATTTCTCTAATTTATTTCCATTTTGGGTCTATCAGTGTCGGTTCCTTGCATTTGTTATTATACTCGTACTTGTCTTATACAATGATTTAGGTAACTTGTAACAGAACTCTCCCTTGGAATAATCTATTGTCTGACTTTCGCAGAATTGGATATCCTTAAGAAGGTCTATTTTTATTACAATAATGTAGTTTATATATTTTGATGTTCTTTCAGGGAAGTAGCCATCATAATTTTACTGTATTTTTGTTGAGAAATTTTCAAAAATACATTTTCCTTGTAATACTTTCCATTTTTACCTTTATTAAAGAGACATTTTCAAAAATACTACTTTTTAAGAGGTAATTTTTTTAAAATTAATTTAAATTTTAAATTTTAAATTCCTAAACTCTACTCCTACCCTACACCACCCCTTAACTTTAAACCATAAGTCTTAGATTAATTAACCTAAAGGTTATAAGTGTGTTTTTTCCTCTTAAAAAACAAGGGTAAAAGTAATTAAGGTATTTTTAAAAAAAACTACAGGAAATGTGGTATTTTTGGCAATTTTCCATTTTCATTCTATATGAAAATTTAATTTCATTCTATAAATTCTAACTCCTATACAGAACTATAAACGTACTTTTAAAATAAGCAATTTGGATTAGACGTGTCCACTAACTTTGAAATTAATGTATTTATTTCATGTCTTTGTCATATACTTGATGGTTGTTGAGATTTAGTCTTGATGCCAAATTTAATTTTTAAAAATTCATTTGCTTATCAAAATTTTACGCTATATATACATATCATTACTCGTCGGAATTGGAAGACATTTACAAACTATAAGAAAACACCATATGAGAAGTAAGAGACTTTTCTTCTTTGTTTTGTTCCTTTTCTCCTTGTTAGTGAAACTCAGCAGAGCACAGAACAACAAAAGAACCGAAGTCCATGTTGGGGTTGTAGCAGATGTCGGAACCAGTTACTCGGACGGTGCCATGCTTTGTGTCAACTTGTCTCTCGCTGATTTCTATTCTTCTCGTCCCCACTTTCAGACGAGGCTTGTCGTTAACATCGGTGACTCCAGAGAAGATGTCGTCGGTGCTGCAGCTGCAAGTACCATAACTCTCTCTCTCTCTCTATCTCTCTCTCTATATATATTGCTTGTATACATTTGCATGTATATGTGTCATTGCTATTTATTAGTCCCTCCCTTCCGAAAAATCGTATTTTAGAAAAAACTTGTTTCAAAAAAATACATTTTTCATTTTTAATACAATAATTAACAATAAATTATAAACTATAAAAAATAATTGTATTTATTAAAATTAAATTGATCAAATGTTATGGAAATTAGTTAATTACGAAAAAGAAAACAATGAATTTTGACAATTAAAATTTAATATGTTTTAATAAGTTTTTAATATGTCTAAAAGTTCTAAAATATAGATCATTTCAGAACGGTAAGAGTATTTGCGTTCGTCTATCTCTATATATAATTTATTTATGTAAATATGGTTTGTAACTTTGTGTACATTTGCATGTATTTATTTGATTGTCATTCACATAACCCAAATTTTCTTGGTTCTGACATAATCACAGCTCTTGAGCTGATAAAGAACAATCAAGTAAAAGCAATTTTGGGGCCATGGTCATCAATGCAAGCTCATTTCTTGATCGAAATTAGCCAAAAGGCACAGGTTCCACTAGTCACCTACTCTGCAACAAGCCCATTTCTTACATCTCTCCGCAGTCCATACTTCTTTCGCGCTACTTACGAGGACTCCTTTCAAGTAGATGCCATAAAAGCTATCATCAAGTTGTTCGGGTGGAGAGAAGTTGTGCCTGTTTACATCGACAACACCTTTGGAGAAGGCATAATGCCTCGTCTCACCGACGCTTTACAAGAGATCAACGTTCGAATACCTTACAGATCCGTTATTGCATTAAATGCAACGGATGATGAAATCTCTGTGGAGCTTCTTAAGATGATGACCATGCCCACAAGAGTCTTTGTTGTCCACATGTACTCTTCTCTTGCCTCAAGAGTCTTCATAAAAGCTAAGGAGATTGGTTTGATGAAAACAGGATACGTTTGGATCTCTTACGATCTTCTTCTTCACTTTCTGTGATTTTGGGATTTTGGGATGATCCAAATGCTTCCTCCTTTGCATGCTATTTATAGAGAGATCTTAAGGGAGTTGAGCCACAATCTTTGACAAACTATTTTCCAAAATGATGGCTGCCTAACATCACCGGCCAAGCCGTAATCAACTCCACCGGCCAACCTACCGTCATGCACAAAACGTGCTTTAACAATTTTATTTGGTGTCCAAAAAACAATAATAATTATCTTGTCTTCAAAACGTGCTTTAACAATTTCACACCGGCCATCAAGAAAAATGTGTTTAACAATAGCCGTTAAAAAAAAAAAAATTGTCTTTTTCTTGAGATAATTTCCTTACGGGTATTTGGGATCGGGTTGAGAGAAAATTATTTAGAGAGTTTGGATATTTTTTCTCCTGTTATAACGAGAAAATTATTTATCAGTTTTCTCCGTTATAATAGAGAGGTTGTAACTCCTATTATTTTCCTCGGAATAAATTCTTCTACCTTGTCCGTGGTTTTTTCCCCTTTGGGGTTTTCCACGTTAAATCCAGTGTTCCATTTATTGCACTATTTCTCAAATTATTAGCTGCGACCCTGCTCTATCCGGTCCGATTTCTACAACAAGTGGTATCAGAGCCTGGTTTCGTTATTCTGGAAGAAGCAATGGCGGCAAAATTTGAGATCGAAAAATTCAACGACAGCAATTTTGCGCTGTGGAAGTTGAAGATGAAGGCTATTTTGAGGAAAAGATAGCTGCTTAGCGGCCATTAGTGAAAGGCCGGCTACATACACGGATGATGATAAGTGGAACGAGATGGACGGGAATGCTATTGCAAACCTTCACCTTGCACTTGCAAATGGAGTGTTGTCAAGCATTGAGGAGAAGAAGACTGCAAAGGAGATATGGGATCACCTTGCAAAATTGTACGAGGCCAAGTCGCTGCACAACAAAATTTTCCTTAAGAGGAAGCTTTATACTCTACGGATGGCGGAATCTACTTCAGTGACGGAGCACATCAACACCTTGAATACTTTATTTTCTCAACTCACTTCGTTGAGCTATAAAGTAGAATCACAGGAGCGTGCTGAGCTTCTACTTCAAAGTCTACCAGATTCATATGATCAACTCATCATCAACTTAACAAATAATGTCTCCACCGACAGTCTAGTCTTTGACGATGTTGCAGCTGCGGTTCTGGAAGAAGAAAGTCGGCGCAAAAGTAAGGAAGACAGACGAGAAACTCCACAAGTGGAGGCATTGACGGTGATGAGAGGAAGATCAATGGAGCATGGCTCAAGTGGGAGTCACAAACATGGTAGATCAAAGTCAAGAAGCAAGAAGATTTATAAATGCTACCACTGTGGCAAGAAGGGTCACTTGAAGAAGGATTGTTGGGAATTAAAGAATTCCAACCCTCAA
>CAJHQP010012576.1:0-11671 GCA_905132765.1 Moricandia arvensis
TTTGCCCTCAGCCTGGTCCCTCTTCCTCTTCCGGTCACCACCAAAGCTCATTGAGCTTGAGGTCGGTCTAGCCTTCACCTTAGCTTCCTCAGCTAGGTTGGATTCCAACAAAGCCATACGTTCCACCAGCTCAGAAACTGAGTAGAACACATAGACTGAGGCATAGGTGCGGAGCTCGACCCTGAGGCCTCTTATGAACCGGCGCACCTGCACCTACTCATCCTCCAGCTCTCGTTCAACATAGCGCCTGAGCCTGTTGAAATCCTCCTCATACTCCCGTACTGATCTACGACCTTAGGTCAGCTCCAACAACCTAGACTCCAGTCGGTCCCATGCTTCAGCTGGAAAGTACTTGCGGTTGAACTCTGTCTCAAAGTCGGAGAACCTTGTGATTAACCCATTGGACCTCTTGTCCACGGCTAACCACCAATTGTGTGCATCCCCTTCCAGTAAGTGGACTGCTATGTCCTTCTGGTATTCCTCAGGACATCTGGTGAACTTGTAGTTCCTGACCAAGCGGCTCCTCCACTCGTCAGCCTCAATAGGATCCACACTTCCAGCAAAGTGCTTTGTCTTCAGCTTGGAAATGTGCTCCAACACACTCAGGTAGCTCACCTTCTTAGCTCCTCCAGCTGGTGAGTCCAGATCAACCACTTCAGCTTGTGGTAGCACCCGGACCTCACTATCTGGTCCAGCTCCAAGTCTCCCATAAGTTCCAGCTCGAACCCCAGTTCCAACTCTCACACCAACCGGCCTTCCAGCTCGTAACTCAGCTGGCCCATCAGCTGGTCTAGCTGGATTCACTGAACCAGCTGGTGAGTTCACAAATGGAGTGAACACCCGGGTCAGAGCTATGATCTAAGTTCCCATCAGCTTCACCGCATCCAGGACTTCCTTCATGGACGACTCAGCTACCTCAGGGACCTGGTTCACTTCAGCCTGGCCAGCTTCCATGCCTAAACCAGCTAATTACCAGCTCCCTCAGGGACCTGGTTCACCTTAGCCTGGCCAGCTCCCACGCCTAAACCAGCTAAGTTCCCAGCTCCCTCAGTGGATGGTTCAGCTCCATCCTCCTGCTCCTGCTGCTGCTGCAGCTCCTCCTCGTCAAAAGGAACTTCCAAAGGGTCCAAGGGTTCCTTCTAAGCTCCAGGTTCCTGGTTACCCAACTCCTCCCGAGTTGGTAACACTTGGGATGGATTAACACCATCCTCACTTGCGGTCCTGGATGACTCAGCCGCATCCTTTCCCTTTCTTTCCTTGAAATTCTTGGTAACCTTAGACATTTAAAACACAAAACGTTAAGTTCCAAAGTGTACCAAACTTCCAGAACCTCAAAATAATTAGTCTAAGTTACACAAAAACTAGGACCAAACCGTGTGACCCAGCCGGATGTGTGTGAACCAACCCATAACCCCCAAATCCTAGAATCAAGCATGCTCTGATACCAACTTGTAAGACCCGATCCTGCTCCATTGAACCCCAACCAGATCCAAGTCTTAACTTACACAAAACTAAGGATGATTCCGGTTTTAAGCCTAATAGTTTCTAAGTCTTTTTAACAAAACCGAGGTTCATTCATTTCAGAGTTAGAATCAATATCAAATAAGGGGCAAACAGATTGTATAAATATAAATCAGAGTGATACAAAGTATTCATGTGATCCAAGTTGCACAATAGGCTAACATAAGTTCATAACATAAACGTTTCTACCCCTTAACCCACACACACATCCATTCCGGCTTGAGTCCTCACGGTTCCTTGGCCTTGCAACGGTCCATGTCCTTACCTGAAACCACACAAGCACAATAGCATGATATTATGTCCGATAACCTAACCACAAACCTAAGCAATTGCATGGTTCTGTGCCTAGAGACCATCATAGACCAATTCTGACCCTTTTTCAAAAGTGGTCCAAAAACTAAATAAAATTCATGAAAATTCGTGATAAATCCTAACTAGACGGAATCCAAGGTCGGATTCACCAGAAACCACCCCGGACCCTATGATCCGACCCAATCAGCCCAAGGACCAAAATATGGTTTTTGAGCAAATCAAGTCCAAATCGTGTCTAGTATTTTCCAATAATTCTTATAAATCCTAAAACTGCTATTCCCAAGTTTTCAAGCCAAACAAACACGTTTAGAGTAGTTTGGGGATCATGGAACCCAAACTGGCCGATAAATTGTCCAATGGAACAAGGCTTATGCTTGGTCCATGGGAAGGCCGTCCTGATCACCAAACCCTCTTAAACATATCTGGAGAAGAATATATAAGAAGTAGGCAAACGGAAATGGGTGTGATCAGAGTTCCAGAGATCATAAACCACATGTTCCCATACATTGGTCCATGCCCCTGGTTTACATGATCCACACCACTAACCTTAGAGGATCTATCCTTCTGGCCACGATCCTTCTCCTTCTCCTTACCATGATCCCTTTGTCTGGTATCCATGTCTGCGCCTTGATCTCCACAGAACTCACACGGTTGGGGAGATCACACCCTTGATACTCACACGGATTCAACCTTCAATAATCGGTTCTTCTTTCTCTCTTTTCTCTCTGGATTTTGGCAGAGGTTTGCCTTGTGTTTCTCACTGATTAATTTCTTGCAGAGGGTCTTATATTTATAGGGGAAGGCGTGGTAACTGTCTCTGGGCGAACAGGCACGAATTTGGGGCACAAAACTGCCCAAAACCGCCAAACTGCCCATTCCCACCCTTTCTGCCCATAACCGCCCAACTGCTCTTTTTGTGCGTGTGGGCTTCCTGGTACAAGGCCCATTCGTCCTCCTGAAGCCCTGGTTCACTTGCCAAGACCCACGGGCCCTTGCTGGGTCAGGCAAGACCCATGACCACCCATGACCCGTCCATACCGGCCCGGACCATAACACTTCACCGAGCTGAGATGAGCTTACCACTAGCTGCTCCAGCTGAGTGAGCTAGTCCATCAGCTCAAGCTAGCTGACCTTCCTGGAGTGAGCTATCACTGAGCTACTCCTAGCTGGTTGAGCTCCTTCCAGCTGGTGCGAGCTTCATCCGCGCATCGTCCAGCTGCCTAAACTCTTGTCCAGCTACCTTAAGCTTCCCGGAGCTACCCAAAGCTTACCCTGAACTTGGTTGAGCTGCCTCAAGCTGTTCTGAGCTGCTTTGAGCTTCTTCCTTACTCTTTCCGGCTGTATTAAGCTCATTCCTACCTTTCCTGGTTAAGTCTCAGCTTCGTGATGCACTTAACCTGCTTCCCGGACCATGATACCTCATGGTTAGACCCTAAGGCCTTGCTGGAACATTTTTCTGCACCATGGTCCGTCCCAACGATCCTGTCTAGGATCGGGGACATGACAGAACCTCCGGTCCTCATACTTGTTGAAAGCTTCCTTGTTTGCCATTGGTGTTTTAACCTGATCAGTTTGTGCAGCTTGGTTAGCCAAGGTAAGTTCCCCCTTACCTCCAAACAGCCCAATAGAACCTTGCTCCTTTTGTATCTGAGCACACACATCTTCTAGAGATGGAAGCTTCTCAGCTCTCAAGATATGCTTGATGAGGCTGTTGTAAGATGGGTTTAGGGTGAGCAGGAGTCCAAAGACCTTATCTTGCTCACGCCTTTCATTCAGCTCATCAGCATCAACCGTGCTTGGTCTCAGCATCTCTAGCTCAGACCAGAGTGCTCGGAACCTCCCAAGATGCTTAGTGAACTCCATATCTTCTTGTAGAAACCCGTTGATTGCTCTCTTCACCTCAAACACCCGGCTCAGGTTTGAGATGTTTCCATACACCTTCTTCAAGGTATCCCATAGATCCTTTGCGGTTGCACAGTAGCTATAAGCTTCCATGATAGGAGTCTCAAGGGATCCTTGAAGTAGTGTCATCACCATCATGTCTTCTTGCTGCCAATTCTCCACCTCACTTGTCGCACTTGCAAATTCACCTTCTTGTGTAATGAGCTTAGGAGCTTCACCGGATGTGATATGACCCCATAAGCCCTTACTTCCCACCGCAGTCTTCACCAAACGAGACCACAACAGATAGTTACTCCCCTTGAGAGTAACCGGAACCTTCATGCTAACACTATCCATCTACAACCAGCTTGACTTCAACAGCTTGGAAATGAGTAGACCTTTACCTTAGAACACGGATAAACCCAGAACCAAGAAGAAAGGTTGGTCTTTGAAGGTAAGGACGAGAAAGACTCAAGCTTTTACACCACGCAAGCTTCAAACTTCAGTCTTCTACCAGGATCTACAAAGAACAGCCTTGGATCTTCAAAAAGCTTCAACCTTGATCTTCTTCAACTCGATGAACACAAACCCAGATCGTGATGAACCTGGATCTGATACCATAAGATATTTTGAGATCTTAGATGAATAAGTAACCCAAACTAGAATAGAAACAGATTTGATGAAGAGAAGACTCGATTTAGACTAAGAACTAAGAAAGATTATGATAGACTATGAATAACATTATGAGACTCGAAAGTTTAGAGAGAACTGTATGCTTTATTCATAGAGAGAGTCCAGATATATAGGGAGGATTACAAGGGTTTCGTAAAGCAAAGAGAGGGAAAGTATGTGGACAGGAGAATCGGCGCGTCCCATGGTTCAAACGAGTGGCTCTGGTGGCTAGATGCTAATTGCATCTTGACTAGATGCTCCTCACTTTACAGCTTGCACTGGCTGGTAAGCTTGACCGAGCCTTATCCACAAACGGTAACCTTGGCGCCTAAAGCTTCAAGGTTTACTTGAACCAAACCTTCTCTTCCACTCCAAGTAACTCACTCGTTCTTCTCATGGTAAGTATTCTCCTTTTACCTTCTTCACCGCAGTAACTTTTGTTGTACGGACAACCCTATTTTTGCCCATTACCAAAACATGGTCTAAAGACAATTTGGGTCAACCTTGTACGGCCTGTACGGCCTATAAGGCCTTGTACGACCTGTACGGCCTGTACGGCCTTGTACGACCTGTACGGCCTGTACGGCCTTGTACGACCTGTACGGCCTTGTACGGACAAGGTCGACTCAAACCCTTCCCTTTTCCTCCTTCTCTCTATTCAACACAAAGTAGATACCTAAACTTAACATCCTATACCTAGATTAGATGATATGCTTGATGAATTACATGGTTCTTGCATTTTCTCTAAGATAGATTTAAAAAGTGGTTATCATCAGATTAGGATGAAAGAAGGAGATGAATGGAAAACTGCATTTAAGACTAAGCATGGTTTGTATGAGTGGTTAGTTATACCATTTGGATTGAAAAATGCACCTAGTACATTCATGAAGTTAATGAATCATGTTCTTAGATCATTCATAGGCATTTCTGTTGTTGTATACTTTGATGATATCTTAGTATATAGCAAGACCTTAGAAGATCATATAGAACATCTTAGGGCTGTCCTAAATGTGTTGAGAAATGAGAAACTCTTTGCCAACTTGAAGAAGTGCACTTTTTGCACAGATAACCTGGTTTTCCTAGGCTTAGTTGTGAGTGCAGATAGAGTTAAGGTGGACGAGGAGAAGATCAAAGCCATCAAGGACTGGCCGAGCCCAACCACAGTAGGAGAAGTGAGAAATTTCCATGGGCTTGCCGGGTTCTATAGGCTTTTTGTGAGAGACTTTAGCACCATTGCAGCTCCATTAACTGAAGTAATCAAGAAGGATGTGGGATTCAAATGGGGAGAAGCACAAGAAACCGCATTCCAAACCCTTAAAGAGAAGCTTAGTCAATCACCTCTCTTAATGCTCCCTGACTTTACTAAAACCTTTAAAATAGAATGTGATGCCTCAGGGATTGGAATTGGTGCTGTGTTGATGCATGATAGGAAACCCATCGTCTACTTCAGTGAGAAGCTTGGAGGAGCCACTCTCAACTATGCAACCTATGACAAAAACTCTATGCCTTGGTGAGGGCCTTGCAAACATGGCAACATTACTTGTGGCCCAAGCAGTTTGTCATCCACACTGATCATGAGTCCCTAAAGAATCTAAAAGGGCAGAGTAAGCTTAGTAAGAGATACGCAAGATGGGTTGAGTTCATTGAGACATTCCCATACGTGATCAAATAGAAACAAGGTAAGGAGAACATAGTTTCTGATGCACTATCTCGGAGGTATGTTCTCTTGAACACTCTTGATGCTAAGCTACTAGGTTTTGAGCAGATTAAAGATATGTATGATACTGACCTTGATTTCAAGGAAGCATATGCATCTTGTGAGAAGTTTGCTGCAGGACACTACTTTAGACAAGATGGGTTCTTGTTTTATGATAACAGATTGTGTGTGCCTAATTGTTCTCTACGAGATCTCTTTGTTAGGGAATCCCATGGGGGCAGTCTAATGGGACACTTTGGGATTGCCAAGACCCTTCAAGTTTTGCAGGATCACTTCTATTGGCCACACATGAAGAGAGATGTGGAGAGAATCTGTGGGAGGTGTGCTACTTGCAAGCATGCTAAGTCCCAAGTCCAATCCCAGGGTTTGTACACTCCTTTACCAATTCCACACCATCCTTGGAATGATATATCCATGGATTTCACTGTTGGATTGCCTAGGACTAGAACCGGAAAGGACTCCATATTTGTAGTTGTTGATAGGTTCTCTAAGATGGCACAATTCATAGCATGTCATAAGACTGATGATGCATTGCATATTGCTAACTTGTTCTTTAAAGAGGTTGTTCGTTTACATGGCATTCCTAAGACTATAGTTTCTGATAGGGATACTAAGTTTCTTAGTTACTTTTGGAAGACTCTTTGGTCTAAGATAGGCACTAAGTTGTTGTTTTTTACTACATATCATCCACAAATTGATGGAAAAACTGAGGTAGTTAATAGAACTCTAGGAACACTCCTGCGTGCATTCATCAGAAAGAACTTGAAAACTTGGGAAGACTACTTGCCACATTGTGAATTTGCATACAATCATGCCATGCATTCTGCTTCTAAGTACTCTCCTTTTGAAATTGTTCATGGGTTCAATCCCACCTCTCCTTTGGATCTAATGCCTTTACCTGAGTGTGAAAGGGTTAGTTTGGACGGTAAGAAGAAAGCTGAGGTGGTCCAACAAATCCATGGGAAGGGTAGGCAAAACATTGAACAGAAAACTATGTTTTATGAGAAGCAAGCCAACAAGGGAAGGCGTGTGAAGCTCTTTGAAGTCGGTGACCAAGTTTGGCTTCACCTGAGGAAGGATAGATTTCCCAAAGAGAGGAAGTCCAAGCTAATGCCAAGGGTTTATGGACCCTTCGAGATCATCCACAAGATCAATGAAAATGCCTATAAACTTGATCTCCAAGGTAAGTATAATGTGTCAAATAGCTTCAATGTTACTGACTTGGTCCCTTTTGTTGTTGATGAACCAGATTTGAGGACAAATCCTTTTCAAGAGGTAGGGGATGATGTGATCGTGGACCAGATTACTAAAGAGAGAAAGGAGAGCTTAGATGAGTCACATGATGCCACAATGCACCAACAGCCTAGTGATGATGCTTTGACCATTCCAGAAGGTCCCATGACCCGTTCCAAAGCCAAGAAACTTAAGGAGACTGTTGTAGGATTATTCACTTCACATCCCCAACAAGAAGAAAGTCTTGGAAACGGTTTGATCCGAGATATCTTGATCACCATTCAAGCTATCTCAACATCAAGCTGAGTTTGTGTTTAGGCAAGATATTTGGTGTGCTCTTTTCCTTTCTTTTGGTTTTGTCCCACGAGGTTTTCCGGAGGAAGGTTTTTAACAAGGCCACGACTTGTCTTACAAATCACCTAGGCCCTATCTCGGCCCAAGTTTAGCAGAAGTTCATATATCTTTAGCTTATGTTATATTTTAAACTATAGTTTTCCATTTTATGTTTTCGAAACCCTAGAGAGTTTGTTCTCTGGTTTCTTTTATTTAAGGGTTTCCACAAACCCTATTGTACTCAAGGAATCGAATATTGTCAAGTCTTATTTCTCTCTTGACGGCTCTCTCTCTCTCTAGAAGTTGTCGAGTATCTTTCTGGTGTCTCATATCCAGATCCTTAAGGGTGTTTAACTTGGTGTGTTATATCCGAGCTAATCATCTAGGAGTATCAAGAGATCATCCATCCCTCTTGTGTCACCATTCAATCCAAAAACCTTGAAGAACTTGAGTCTCTGATTTGTTCTTGCAAGGATCTATCCTCCCAGCAACCAAAGAAGCATCCTAGGGTTGTGTCATATCCTTAGGTTTCTGGAGCTTTTGCCATGTCCAAGAGTTTCCCAAACACCTTCCTTGCCTTGCAAGTCAGGTTAGGTCAAGTGGTGTATGGACAGCCTTCATCATTACTTGCAAGTCAAGTCTGCTTGATCCAGATAGTTTCTTCAACCATCTTTTCTTCTTCTTCTCTTTCTTTCATTATTCCAACACTCCCCCTCAATCTTGACCCTAAGAATCTTTGGGAAAGCTTGGATCTGAGATTACTTGCCTCATTAAAAACCTAATTATAGGGAAAAAGAGTACAAGCAATCCAGTCTTCTTTTGGACGTCTTTATTGGCAAGTAAGGCACGCCCTTTCCTTGCTTCACACTTCAAATGGTTCCTCTTGAACCTTCTTCTTATTTCACAGCTTGTATCCCCCTTGCTTCTGGCTTCTTACCTTCTTCTTGGGTTGAGATCAAGTCAACATGTCTTTGGGATAATAATGAGGAGTGTCTGCCCTCCTGGCTTGCACTTGAATCCCTCACTTCATCCTTCTTCAGAATGGGCTTGCAACGTGACTTGTAGAACTTACTTGATAGGGGGACTTTGCAAAGAGTTAGCTGCCATCTTTTCAGCAAACTGCCTTCTCTTTGCTCAGCCAAGTATATCCCTGGTCAACTCCACTTTTTCCTGTGCTTAAGCTTCAACAATGGGTCATTGGCTTCTCATTAACACCCTCCTCAAGCTTGACCAGAGAATGAGAGTATATGGCCAAGCTTGAAGTTGAGAGCCAATGACAGCCAACACCTTGAGACCACAGCCCTCTTGGCTTGAATTGTTGCCTTTCTCTCTTGAGGAACCTCCTGTTCACCCTCTTGGCTTCAGGTAAGACCTCTTGATAAATCTCTCCACACCACCAATCATCCGCTCTACCATCTTGGGAGTTAATGGACACAATCAGTGTCCAAAGTGTTGTTGGGAAGTGGGCAATCTCTCCATGGTCAGGAATATACATATTATGTAGGCTCTGAACTCATGGGCTTCTTCTCTTTATTTTAAGGAGGCACAAATTATCAAGAACCTGAGCTGGTTTCTTGAACCTCCACCCCACGGGGGCTTAGTGACACATAAGTTGTTTGAGGTGTAGATTGACTGTCCAACACCTCTTCTCCTTGATTCCCTCCTTCTTGGCAGAGGGACACACTTCAAACCCCTCCTATCCTCCTGCTGGTCGTGGGTCTTGGGGATCAAAGAATAAGCTTCAGATTTATTGGCTAGAGAATAGTTTGAACAGCCTAGCTTTGATGCTTCTTCAGTGACTTTGCTCCAACAATAATTTTCTCAATGGGTTTTCTTCAGCATTTTGGACAACAGGATGTGGGTTGGTTTCTTATTTGGACCCCTTGACGTCTCTGGAGTCACCATTTCAGTTTCAGTCTCCATCTTGGAGAGTTTTGGAACAGTGGACAAAAGAGTGTTGCTACTGGTTTTGCAAGAATTGGATCAGAAACTGATCTTAGATGAAGCGTTCTTGACTTTTCTGGAGCTTCCTTCAGTTTCACAGACTGGTATACTCCCTTATCTTGATTTCTGGTGAGGTTCTTCCCTATTGGAAACCTTTGGACCAGTGGATAAAGAGATGTATCCAAGGCAGTTTTAAAGAGAATTTTTGACAGAGATTTTCCGAAAGTGAAAATAGGTTTTCAGGAGCTTTGATGCTATGATACCATGTGAGAATATAAAGAAAATTGTGAGAATGAAATGGAGAATGATTTTGGTGAAGAGAATCAGATTCTGGTTTAGTTTGGACCAGAAAGACTGAGAATCAAATAGAGAGTGTTTTTGAGAGTTTAATTGAGAATGATGGGATTATGGGAGTGTTTGTGATCTTCTGGTTTAGTATGGACCAGAGACAATGAAGGATGGACGAAATTATGAGTGAGAGTATTTGAGAGTTTGTGAGAATAAGAGACTGAGAGAATAACGTAACCAGAGATTTGTTAAAGGAAAGAGTTAACTTATCACTTCAGAGAGTATGAGAGTATGAGAGACTGTGAACCAGAGAATAAGTGAAGGAGGAGGCTCAAGTCTCCTTAGGAATTTCGTGGGTTACATGTGAGGGCTTTATAGCCAAGTTACAAGACATTACAAGCACAATAAACTACTAATAAAACATGAAAACTTAAATAATTAATTTTGTAGAGAAAGAGAGATCAGAGCAGGTTCAGAATTGGCTGGGGCAGACTGGTAAGGAGCAGGTTGTGGCATGGACAGTCTGGGACGTCCAGAGGAAGAGAAAGTGACTGGAGGAAGAGGGCACATTCAGCTTGGTGTGATAGTGACAGGTCAGTCCTTCTTCTTATGGACCACAATGTGATATTGCCTTGTCCAAATCAGACCAGCTCCTTCCATTTGAATTCATACCAAGTATCCTTAGGTTTCTGGAGCTTTGGCCATGTCCAAGAGTTTCCCAAACACCTTCCTTGCCTTGCAATTCAGGTTAGGTCAACTGGTGTATGGACAGCCTTCATCTTTACTTGCAAGTCAAGTCTGCTTGATCCAGATAGTTTCTTCAACCATCTTTTCTTCTTCTTCTCTTTCTTTCATTATTCCAACACATGAATGCAAAGCGGATTAGATACAACTATCTATCATCCTAGCAAGACATTCATTAGAATAGAGACTAAGCATCAATGCCATTTCTAAATACCAGACCCAAATCCTTCACTTTAATCAGTTTATATTCATATATGCAAGCAAATTCAGAACATGCTATCTAATATCATCTCAAGCAACATTTATAACTGGAGAAAGCACTTTAAACACTCAACCATTCAAAACAAGTCATCTCAACATCCTGGGATAGATTCTAAACATTCATATCTAGCAATCTTAACAAACCCTCAGGTCACAAACACATCACACAACACATTTAGTTCATAAAGTATCAAGCTTTATAACAAGGGGCAGTAGATTCTTACAAACAAGGAACTAGTGTTAGTTCCTTGACCACCTTTGATTCATGGCAAGATCAGGGGCTATTGGTCGCGACTCCAACACCTCCTTCCTCCATGGACCTTCCCTTGGACTCTCCATGCCTAAAGTTCCCACCTTTCTTCATACTTTGGTCGCCCCCAACAAGCTGAAAGTTTTCACCTTTCTTCCTGGTCTTTGAATAAGAACACGCCCTGGACTTGATTTGATGAAGAGGGTAGCTAATCCACTCCATAACTCCTGGATCCAAGGCTCTCCTTTCTTCTGGACGGTATGAGAGAGTATGAGACTTCAAGAACAGCTTCTGGGTTTGCGGATGAACACCTTCTTGTAGAGGATGAACCGGCTGGAAAGTGATGCGCCCCTAGGATGCTCTTTGGTTGATTGGGAGGATAGATCATTGCAAGAACGAATCAGAGACACAAGTTCTTCAACGTTTGTGGATTGAATGGTGACACAAGAGGGATGAGAAGACTCTTGATACTCCTAGATGATTAGCTCGGATATGACACACCAAGTAAACACCCT
>CAJHQP010012577.1:0-11668 GCA_905132765.1 Moricandia arvensis
TAAACCAGGCAATGTCTTGAGGCTTAGGAAAGCAATCTATGGTCTGAAGCAATCTCCAAGAGCCTGGTATCACAAACTGAGCACAACCCTTAATGGAAGAGGGTTTGTGAAATCTGAGGCTGATCACACCTTGTTTACTCTCACCAGCCAGAAAGGGATCATTGTGATCCTCATTTATGTGGATGATATCATTATCACAGGCAGTGATAAAGAGGGGATCAGCTCCACCAAAGCTTTTCTCAAGGCAACATTTGATATCAAGGATTTGGGAGAGCTCAAATATTTTCTAGGGATTGAGATGTGTAGATCCAAGGAGGGACTGTTTCTGTCCCAAAGGAAATACACTCTTGATGTATTAAAGGAAGCTGGAGATCTTGGTGGTAGAGCTGCTAAAACACCTCTAGAGGAGGGGTACAAAGTGATGCGTGAGGGGGAGATTGAAGATAAGGCATATGAAGATGTGAAGCACTATAGAAGGATGGTGGGAAAACTCATATATCTCACTATCACAAGACCAGATGTGTGCTTTGCAGTGAACCAAGTGAGCCAGCATATGCAAGCTCCTAAGATGCACCATTGGAACATGGTGGAAAGGATTCTGAGGTACTTGAGAGAAGCACCAGGGCAAGGAGTTTGGATGGGTTGCAACAAGATTACTGAGATAGTAGGCTATTGTGATGCTGATTGGGCTGGAGATAGGGTTGATAGGAGATCAACTACTGGTTATTGCACATTTATTGGAGGCAACTTGGTAACTTGGAAGAGCAAGAAGCAAAAGGTGGTTTCATGTTCAAGTGCTGAGGCAGAATATAGAGCCATGAGAAAGCTTACAAGTGAGCTAATCTGGATCAAAGGACTGCTTAAGGATTTGGGAGTTGAGACCGCAACACCAATCACTATGCATTGTGATAACCAGGCTGCTATACACATTGCTAGCAATTCAGTCTTTCATGAGAGGACTAAACATATTGAGGTGGATTGTCACAAGGTAAGACAAGCTGTGGATCAGAGGATCATCTTACCTTGCTACACAAGAAGTGAAGACCAGCTAGCTGATATCTTCACAAAGGCTGCGAGTACTAAGGTCTGTGAGTTCATTCATCCAAAGCTTGGGCTCATAGACCTCACATGTCACTGAGCTCTCCTCCATGAAGTGTTCTACTCTTTTTCCTTGGCTTGGTTTTTCTCCCATGTGGTTTTACCTAGCTGAGGTTTTAATGAGGGAATGCTTCATGGCTTCCAAGCTTGACTTGTTCCACATGGTCAAGCTTGAGGGGGAGTGTTGACATGAAGAAATGAATGGCAGAATTTAGGAGATCAAGACAAGAAGAGTGTTCTGGATGATTGAGAGTGTCTTGGAAGGCAAGTAAAGGAGTGGGACGAGTTTAAATATGCTCTCTGGTCTCCCTAAGCTCTGAAATATATTAAACAAGTGGAAGCAACTTGCTGGAGACGTTGGAGGGTTGTGACAAACCAAAGTCACATGTTTTGCTAAGGAAGAAAGAAATAAAGGAGCTGTCCCTTTCTGTCCAGCTGAGTGTGCCCTGCCCAGACCAGAGCATCTTCAGAGTCCATTTGTTTATTAATTCTTATTGTCTGTCTACCTCTATTTAAAGACACCTTTGTAACCTAATTGAAGCAAGAAAATCATTTCTATCCTTCTCTCTCTTTGAATTTCGAAATCTCTCTCTCTCTCTCTCTCTCTTGTTCTTCATGTTCTTCATTCTCCAGCAGTAAACTACTTCTAAATCTCTCATTCTAACATAAATCTCACATGAAGGATGTTAGATTTTCAGAGTATAGACTCGTGTGTGTGAAGAACAGGATGAACAAACCCTTTAGGGACAGAGAGAACACGAAATGGTGAAGAGAGTGGATCTGGTTCACTTGGTGTTTACTTGAACCAGAAACAAAGATTAGGAGAGTTTAGAGAGATTAGAGAGATTAAGAAAGAGATAGATTAAGAGAGACTGATTCAAGAACACTAAGCTTTTGTTTATAGAAGTGGAGAGGGGAAATCCCCCTTACTCCCTTAGGGTTTACAATCGCCACTTATGGCTTTATATAGGCAATACAAGTAGCAGATTAATAAACCTAGATCCTATGGATAGAAACACTTGAAGAAAGATGAACGGCTAGGATGATCTCTGGATGGAAGGCAATCCGTGTAGTATAGGATGATTGGAGGAGAGGAGAAGTGAATCTGGACCAAAAGCAGTCTCCATTCAGTATTTGAAATACTTGGCCCTTATTGCAGCTCGCCTTGGTCAAGAGACAGCCTGTCTTGTGCTGGCTTGTGGACTGAATGAGTGGACAGGAATGGCTGCGAGTATGAGCTGGGAAAGGCACCTTCCTGGTTGCTTCCTAAGGCATCTTGAAGATGCCAAAAGGATCTTTCTCCCTTGGATAACCATACTCGCCCATATCCTTGCCTTGAGACCCAAGTCTTCTCCAAAGGGGGTTGTACGGACACCCTGGCCGTACACTTTGGTCCCGGATTTTGCACAAGCCTAAAATGGCTTGAAAGGTTGAGAAAAGTACATTCCGGGTCGACCATGTCCGTACGGTCCGTACAGTCCGTACGGATCCGTACAGTACGGACGACCCGAACTTTGCACATCAACCATTCTCTTCCAAACTCTGCCAAACTCCTCCATTGCCTTCCTACTTCAATATAAGCCCTTCTTGGACTTCTTTCTGATTCTAGACAAGCCTCTGGATACTCCTTAAGCCTTGATAAACATTTCCGGAGGTTTTGCCCTAACTTTGCACTTTAGACCATCTTCATCATTTAGCTTCAGATGTTCATTTCTTCTCTTCAAGTTAACACTCCCCCTCAAGCTTGACTCTAGTGATCCTAAGTCAAGCTTGGAACCTTGAAGAGTCTCCTCATTAAAAACCTTATCAAAGAAAACCCTTTTGGGATAAAACCTTGATAAGGAAAAGAGTAAGATCTCCAAGGCCTAGGGATTGGCCAGTGAGTTCTTTGTGTCTCAACCAGTGTGGTGGACACAAAGAACTCTGGATCATGGCCCTCACTGTGGTGCAAGTCTGGACCGACTCTCATTGCACACCACTAACTCTTCTTGAGCTCATCTAGCTCTCTCCACACTGATCTTGGTCTCTCCCCCTTTCACCCAACCTCTTGTTGGGTTTAAGTGCTCGGATTACCAGATACTAACTCAGCCTTGGTTGCTTCTTCTTCTTGAACAACCACCAAGGACTCTCACTTCACAGATCATTGAAGCTTCTCAATACTCCCCCTCAAGCTTGACCATGTGGAACAAGTCAAGCTTGAAAGGATTGCTTCATGATCTTGATCAACACACCACTGCCCACTCCTTTCTGATCTCGCCACCTTGAATGGAATGCTGGAAGATACCTCAGCTAACTCTTCAACCACCTCACTTCAGAAGCCGCATTGTAGAGTCACCTTCTTCTTCACACAGCCAAGAGTGCTCTGACCACTCTCTTGTCTAGACTCGCCAATGTCTAAACCCGGATGGCTCCATCTTCTATTCCTGGTGCAATGGTGAGGAGGAACCAGGTCTTGAACTTAGATCATCAGGTAGCTCACTCAAGTCCCCACCTCAAGCTTGAATTGAGTTTAGGTTCAAGCTTGAAAGTGAGCCTGAATAAGCATCCAAACCAGGAGCACACCACCCCAACAGCTGCGCTTAAATCACTGGTCCACCTTCATGTCTTCAGCTCCAAGAACCCTCAGGTCACCGGCCTCCTCAAGCTTCAGTGATGACCTTGCCTTGTGCATATTCACGAACCAGGAGCACAACACTCCCAACAGCTGCGCTTAGACTACTGGCTTCATGCACAAGCACCAACAACTCTCCACTGCTTCAGCAATGGGCAAGTCTTCCTCTTTGTTCCGGATTGATGTTGAACAAGGACACTCCTTGTGAACCTGAAACAACACTCAAACTCCAAACAAGATAAGACACACTTGCATTGGGATCAAACCTTGACTAATCATCAAGTTTGATCACCAATGTCACAAGCATTGCACTTAGACAGTATCTCATTGTCTTAAGATCCATCTAATGCAAGCTTACCATTCTCTAACTGCTATGGATGAACTGATCAGGAACAATCACAAGCAATTAGGCACATAACTCCTGCCTTAAACGACCCTTAGATTCAAGTCTAGGTGTCTCAACCTTAAGGCAGTAACAATGATAAACGAATGCAACAGTCTTAACCTATTCTATTCATGAAAGCAAGCCGGATTAGACACACAATCTATCATCCTAGCAAGACAACCATTTAGAACAGAGACTAAGCAACATTATCATTTCCAAATACCAGACCCAATGCTTTACTTTCAATCAGTTCTATTCATGTATGCAAGCAGATTCAGAACATACTATCTAATATCATGGCAAGCATCATTAAGAACTGGAGCAAGCATTTCAATAACTCAAACAACCAAACGAGTCTCTTTCAATACAACCTGGAACAGATTCTAAACATTCACATCTAGCAATCTTTAAACACATTCTCAGGCTTCAACACATCACACACACACATTTCAGTTCATATAGATCATAAAGGATCAAGCTTTACTCAAGGGAAAGAAGTTTCTTACAGTCAAGGAACTAGTGTTAGTTCCTTGAACCACCAGTGATACATGGACTGGACAAGAGCTATTGGTGTCGACCCCAACATCTCCTTCCTCCATGGACCTTCCCCTTGGACTCTCCATGTCAAAGACTCCACCTTTCTTCATACTTGAGTCGCCTCCATCAGTAACAAGGTGAAAGCTTTCACCTTTCTTCCTGATCTTTGAATAGGAACCGGCCTGGACTGTTTTGATGAAGAGGGGAGCAAGTCCTCTCCAAAACTTCTAGATCCAAGGCTCTTCTTTCTTCTGGACGGGTATGAGAGAGTATGGGTCTTCAAGAACACTTTCTGGGCAGCAGATGAACACCTTCTTGTAGAGGTTGAACCGGCTGGAAAGGAAGTGTCTTTTGGGCTTGAATGGACATGAGAGTGAGCTTAGATCTTCAGCGGATGAAGGAACCAAGTTCTGATGAACCTGGCTCTGATACCATGTTAGATTTTCAGAGTATGGACTCGTGTGTGTGAAGAACAGGATGAACAAACCCTTTAGGGACAGAGAGAACTCGAAATGGTGAGAGAGAAGGGTCTGGTTCAGCTTGTGTATACTTGAACCAGAAACAGAGATTAGGAAAGACTTAGAGAGATTAGAGAGATTAAGAAAGGGATAGATTAGAGAGAATCTGATTCAAGAACACTAAGCTTGATATTATGAAGTAGAGAGGGGAAATCCCCCTTACTCTCTTAGGGTTTACAATCGCCACTTATGGCTTTATATAGGCAATACAAGTAGCAGATTAATAAACCTAGATCCTATGGATAGAAACACTTGAAGAATGATGAACGGCTAGGATGATCTCTGGATGGAAGGCAATCCGTGTAGTATAGGATGATTGGAGGAGAGGAGAAGTGAATCTGGACCAAAAGCAGTCTCCATTCAGTATTTGAAATACTTGGCCCTTATTGCAGCTCGCCTTGGTCAAGAGACAGCCTGTCTTGTGCTGGCTTGTGGACTGAATGAGTGGACAGGAATGGCTGCGAGTATGAGCTGGGAAAGGCACCTTCCTGGTTGCTTCCTAAGGCATCTTGAAGATGCCAAAAGGATCTTTCTCCCTTGGATAACCATACTCGCCCATATCCTTGCCTTGAGACCCAAGTCTTCTCCAAAGGGGGTTGTACGGACACCTTGGCCGTACACTTTGGTCCCTGATTTTGCACAAGCCTAAAATGGCTTGAAAGGTTGAGAAAAGTACATTCCGGGTCGACCATGTCCGTACGGTCCGTACAGTCCGTATGGATCCGTACAGTACGGACGACCCGAACTTTGCACATCAACCATTCTCTTCCAAACTCTGCCAAACTCCTCCATTTCCTTCCTACTTCAATATAAGCCCTTCTTGGACTTCTTTCTGACTTTAGACAAGCCTCTGGATACTCCTTAAGCCTTGATAAACATTTCCGGAGGGTTTGCCCTAACTTTGCACTTTAGACCATCTTCATCATTTAGCTTCAGATGTTCATTTCTTCTCTTCAAGTTAACACATAATGCTTAACTCCTTACATTGTGAATATTTTTTAACACAAGCAAGGGAGAGAGAGCACACGAAAATAAAGAGAGAAACTTGTATATTGATTCTGGTTTAAGTTGCAAGAGGTGAAGCTGTCTTTAAATAGACAATGAGCAACATTAAACAATTACTAAAACAAGAAAATATAAACAAATAATTCTGTAGGGACTGAGTAGAGACCAAAGGGGATACAGCCAAGGTCTGGCTCGTCCAAGAAGAGTAGAAAGGGACATGAATAGAGGCACAGCCTTCCTTGGTGATAGTGACAGCTCTACACAACTCCTTATGCACCCATGTGACTTCTTCTTGCTTAATTCAACGCAGATCCTTTCTTTGGAGTTCAAAATGATTTGCTTGACTTCTTAGAGGTTCCCAACGTCTATAATAGTCTCCACAAATTATTCCTTGCCTTGCAAGTGAGGTTAGGTCAAGTGGTAGCTTGCAGAGCAAGTTTGTACAAACAGACCAAATTGGCTTCTCTTGATGAATTTATCCTTGGATACTCAACCAGCTTCTTCTTCTGGTCATCCCTTTATTTATTTCAATACTCCCCCTCAAGCTTGGAACTGAGTGTACTTGCTTCATTAAAAATTCATGAGTGTTTGTCTCATGTCAAGAGAGTATTCAGTTAACTTGTAAATGAATCCCCTTCAACCATACAACAGGAAGTCACCATTCAAAGGAAGAGACAACCAACTGGTGGTTGAATCCTCTTAAAGAGCCTACACTATAACAAATATCCTAGATAATAAACTGCTATGTGTGGCAAATAATCTCTAGTTTGAATATAATCCTTGAGAAGTGACACAACACTTTCAGTTTGTTCGCTTAAGGAGAATGGGAATTAGAATCAGTAATCTAGAGTTTCAGAAGAGATAAAGAAGAGTTTGAGTGAGTTTTACAAGTATTAGGCTGCCTTAAGAGATATAGAGTTAAGGAAGCCTCTAAACCATAATGCTTAACTCCTTACATTGTGAATATTGTTTAACACAAGCAAGGGAGGGAGAGCACACGAAAATAGTGAGAGAAACTTGTATATTGATTCTGGTTTAAGTTACAAGAGGTGAAGCTGTCTTTAAATAGACAATGAGCAACATTAAACAATTACTAAAACAAGGAAATATAAACAAATAATTCTGTAGGGACTGAGAAGAGGCCAAAGAGGATACAGCCAAGGTCTGGCTCCTCCAGGAAGAGTAAAAAGGGACATGAGGAGAGGAACAGCCTTCCTTGGTGATAGTGACAGCTCTACATAATTCCTTATGCACCCATGTGACTTCTTCTTGCTTAATTCAAAGCAGATCCTTGCTTTGGAATTCCAACTGATTTCATTGACTTCTTAGAGGTTCCCAATGTCTATATTAGTCTACACAAATTATTCCTTGCCTTGCAAGTGAGGTTAGATCAAGTGGTAGCTTGCAGAGCAAGTTTGTACAAACAGAACCAAATTGGCTTCACTTGATGAACTTATCCTTGGATCATCAACCAGCTTCTTCTTGTGGTCATCCCTTTATTTATTTCAATACTCCCCCTCAATCTTGGAACTTAGAGTACTTGCTTCATTAAAAATTCATGAGTGTTTGTCTCATGTCAAGAGAGTATTCAGTTAACTTGTAACTGAATCCCCTTCAACCATACAACAGGAAGTCACCATTCAAAGGAAGAGACAACCAACTGGTGGTTGAATCCTCTTAAAGAGCCTACACTATAACCAAAATCCTAGACAATAAACTGGTTATGTCTGGCAAATAATATCTAGTTTGAATACAATCCTTGAGAAGTGACACAACACTTTCAGTTTGTTCACTTAAGGAGAATGGGAATTAGAATCAGTAATCTAGAGTTTCAGAAGAGATAAAGAAGAGTTTGAGTGAGTTTTACAAGTATTAGGCTGCCTTAAGAGATATAGAGTTAAGGCAGCCTCTAAACCATAATGCTTAACTCCTTACATTGTGAATATTGTTAAACACAAGCAAGGGAGAGAGAGCACACGAAAATAGAGAGAGCACACGAAAATAGAGAGAGACTTTTGTATATTGATTCTGGTTTAAGTTACAAGAGGTGGAGCTGTCTAAAAGTAGACAATGAGCAACATTAAACAATTACTAAAACAAGGAAATATAAACAAATAATTCTGTAGGGACTTAGAAGAGACCAAAGGGGATACAGCCAAGGTCTGGCTCGTCCAGGAAGAGTTGAAAGGGACATGAGGAGAGGAACAGCCTTCCTTGGTGATAGTGACAGCTCTACATAACTCCTTATGCACCCATGTGACTTCTTCTTGCTTAATTCAAAGCAGATCCTTTCTTTGGAATTCAAACTGATTTCCTTGACTTCTTAGAGGTTCCCAACGTCCATATTAGTCTCCACAACTTATTACTTGCCTTGTAAGTCAGGTTAGGTCAAGTGGTAGCTTGCGTAGCAAGTTTGTAACAAACATAACCAAATTGGCTTCTCTTAATGAACTTATCCTTGGATCATCAACTAGCATCTTCTTCTGGTCATCCCTTTATTTCTTTCAATACTCCCCCTCAAGCTTTACCAAATGAGATCCTTGGGCAAGCTTGAAATTGAGAGTACTTGCCTAATTAAAAACATAAGTATGGAAAACCTCTTGGGATAAAACCATACTTAGGGAAAAAGAGTGCAACCACCCTCAGCCTAGGGATTGGCCAGTGGGTTTATGAGTCTTATGATCAAGTTTAGGGACTCATAAACCCTGGATCATGGCCTTACTTCAATTGCAAGCATGCACCAATGCCTTCTTGCTTCACATTCAAAACTGCTTAGAACTCTCCATGTGGCTGGTTCTTTGTCTCCCACTTTCTTCTGACATCCTGCCATCATCAAAGGGTTTGATCCACGACCATACTGTTTTTTTGAGCTCCAAGGACCTGATTCAAACAATGCACAAACACATGCATCAATTCTCAAGGGGCAAACCTATTCAATCATAAGAATGAATAGATTTAGGTACTTCCCTTGCATAATTTTCTGAAGAATGGACATTGGCTTCTCATATTTAACACCCCTCCTCAAGCTTGACCTGAGAATGAGAGTTTGTGGTCATGCTTGGAATATGAGAGCCAATGATGATCACCAATGCCTTGAGATCACAGCCCTCTTGGCTGGAATTGTGGCCTTTTCTCTTGAGTGTACTTCCTGTCCACCCTCTTGGTATCAGGTAAGTCACTTATGAGCAATCTCTCCACTGCTCCATTCATCCTCTCAACCATCTTTGGAGTTAATGGACATAATCAGTGTCCAAAGTGTTGATGGGCAGTGGGCAATCTCCATGGTCAGGAATATACATCATGTGTAGGTTCTGAACAACATGGGCAACCTGTTAAACAAATAACTAGACACAGGCATCAGTAGACAAACAAGAGACCAGAACATGGGTTTTCACCAAGTCCGATCTTTAAAACACATTTAGAACAAGTACAGCAAGCAATGAACAAATATCTTCATGATTTTATCCCTGAAACACTCTCTGAATCCTAATCATCAAGACTAAGCATTCAGGCAACAAGAAAATTAATTTTCCTAAGGGCAGAACCAAGACAATTCTTTCAAGACAGGTAACACCCTTAGGCAGATTCTAAACAAGAGACTGTGAGAATAGAGAATTAAGTAACCAGGGTAATAGAAACCAGAGAATAAGTAGAAAATAGAGAATAATGTAACCAGAGTATTAGTAGCCAGAGAATTGGAGAATTATGGAGAATAAGAAACCTGAGAATCAGAGAAAAGAGAATAGAGAATTGCTCAAGAGTTCTAATGGACAGAGTTTTGCTCTGTTCTTGAGTTTTGCGGAAGCATAAACAGCCAGGAGCATCCAATACTCATCAAGAGTTTGGTGCTTTATTAGCTGAAACACAGTGGACCATTGAACAATTAATTTGCTCACTGATCTTAGACATGTGCCACTGGAATAACTCATGAACTGATGTTTTCCAGGGCTTGCAACAGAAGAACCAACAAAATAACACATGAACAAGTATTTTTTGTGGCTTAGACAACAATGAATCCAATGGATCAAAACAGTTTGTCCACTGGTCAAAGAGATGCTCCATTTAGAGAAAGTTATTATCCAATGGATAAAACATAATGGTGAAGCATTTTTGAAATCTTTCTCTACCTCAAGTTTGATTCAAGATACTAAAAAGTACTGACCAAGCTAACACAAAATCAGAGTGGGCGCGAAAGGATTTATTTAAACAAAACAGAGATAAAAGAGGTGAGTTTAATCACAAAGAAGAACAACAAAGCTCTGATACCATGTTGTAATTCATGAGTATTTGTCACATGTCAAGAGAGTATTCAGTTAACTTGTAACTGAATCCCCTTCAACCATACAACAAGAAGTCACCATTCAAAGGAAGAGACAACCAACTGGTGGTTGAATCCTCTTAAAGAGCCTACACTATAACCAAAATCCTAGACAGTAAACTGGTTTTGTCTGACAAATAATATCTAGTTTGAATATAATCCTTGAGAAGTGACACAACACTTTCAGTTTGTTCACTTAAGGAGAATGGGAATTAGAATCAGTAATCTAGAGTTTCAGAAGAGATAAAGAAGAGTTTGAGTGAGTTTTACATGTATTAGGCTGCCTTAAGAGATATAGAGTTAAGGCAGCCTCTAAACCATAATGCTTAACTCCTTACATTGTGAATATTGTTTAGACACAAGAAAGGGAGAGAGAGCACACGAAATTAGAGAGAGAAACTTGTATATTGATTCTAGTTTAAGTTACAAGAAGTGACGCTGTCTTTAAATAGACAATGAGCAACATTAAACAATTACAAAAACAAGGAAATATAAACAGATAATTATGTAGGGACTGAGAAGAGGCCAAAGGGGATACAGCCAAGGTCTGGATCGTCCATAAAGAGTAGAAAGGGACATAAGGAGAGGCACAGCCTTCCTTGGTGATAGTGACAGCTCTACACAACTCCTTATGCACCCATGTGACTCTTCTTGCTTAATTCAACGCAGATCCTTTTTTTTGGAATTCAAACTGATTTCCTTGACTTCTTAGAGGTTCCCAACGTCTATAATAGTCTCCACAAATTATTCCTTGCCTTGCAAGTGAGGTTAGGTCAAGTGGTAGCTTGCAGAGCAAGTTTGTACAAACAAACCAAATTGGCTTCTCTTGATGAACCTATCCTTGGATACTCAACCAGCTTCTTCTTCTGGTCATCCCTTTATTTATTTCAAATCTCCCCCTCAAGCTTGGAACTGAGAGTACTTGCCTCATTAAAAATTCATGAGTGTTTGTCTCATGTCAAGAGAGTATTCACTTAACTTGTAACTGAATCCCCTTCAACCATACAACAGGAAGTCACCATTCAAAGGAAGAGACAACCAACTGGTGGTTGAATCCTCTTAAAGAGCCTACACTATAACCAAGATCCTAGACAATAAACTGGTTATGTGTGGCAAAAAATCTCTAGTTTGAATATAATCCTTGAGAAGTGACACAACACTTTCAGTTTGTTCACTTAAGGAGAATGGGAATTAGA
>CAJHQP010012578.1:0-11665 GCA_905132765.1 Moricandia arvensis
CATTCATTATTCTTAAACATTTGTGTATGTGCGCAATATATAACCTTATTGCAAAAAACTCCATCCAGTTTAATTGTCGTTATATAGTAAAATTTTTGTTATAAAATAAGTGTAGTCTAAAATTTCAATTGCAAAATTTATTAAATTTATATGATATATAATTTTTAATATTTTCTAATTTATTTTTATTGGTTAATATATGATTAAGTGAATTATTATTAATGTTTTCACTTAGAAAATATACAACTAAAGATTTTCGGGGGATTACTAAAAACAACCTAAAATTTCAATTTAAACCTATAAGTGTACCCCAATTTCAATCAAATGCAAAACCAACCTACAATGGTGATAAAAGTACTATTTAACCCTTATGACCAAACAAAAAAACAGAAGTATATTTTACGTTTCTATCCTTTGTTAGTCTACACGTAACAGAAAGATGTCTACATATATGTAGACCTCGTACGAAGTCTATTCATTCGGTAGACTTGTTATGTAGTTCTATACCATAATTTTATCTAATAATTTAATTTTAAAAATGTATAAAAATAATTGTTGTAATATTTTTAACTAATCATTAATATAATAGGATAATATGAAGTAAAAAATTAAAATTTTATATAATTAAACATTTTTAAGGAACATTTAGAGTTTGAGATTTGTGGTTAATGGGTTCGGTAGACATATTATAAAGTCTACATATATGTAGACTTTTTTCAGTCTACACACAATTTAACCTAACCGAATTTAACCAATATAATTTGATGATCAAATAAAACATTTACGATTTGAGATTTGTGGTTAAGGGGTTCATAGACATATTATAAAGTCTACATATATGTAAACCTTTTTTCAGTCTACACACAATTTAACTTAACCGGATTTAACCAATATAATTTGATGATCAAATAAAACATTTACGGTTTGAGAATTGTGGTTAAGGGGTTCGTAGACATATTATAAAAGTCTACATATATGTAGACATTTTTTTCAGTCTACACACAATTTAACCTAGTATATAACTACGATTTCTCAAGTTTTTCAGGTAAAAAAAAACTAATCTTCGCCGTATCTCTCTCTAGGCGATTTCCGGCGAACTCGATCCCACGCAGTTTCCCATCCGCTTCGTCTCTGTCTGCTCCATCGCTCTGGTAAGTTAAATGTCTTTGCTTTACCTTTCTCTTGATAAAAAGTCACCACCTTTACCTTTTTCCTCTTTCAGATCCGAGCCAGCGACTTCTAAGGAAAGGTGCTTCTCGTCCAAATCTTTCCTTCCGGTTAGTATCATGGGCTTCTACTTCATCTCTCTGTCCTAGCCAACAAGGGACTGTGCTTTCATCTTTCCGGTGTACTTCTCTCTGTCATCTCTATCTCTCGTTTAACTAATAACCTAACAAGCTCATCCTTGTTTACTAACCTTTTAGTTTTCTTTTGATTCAGATTTGAGTCGGCCAGTCTTAGATCCATTTCTCTAACGAGCATTGCATCCTCTCTAATCCATTCTCTGCTTCGGTGAGTCTACTTCATTTTGAAGTGTGTATGAAATTTGAATTTGTAGACTAAAGTTTTGAATTTGTAGACTGATATTTTGAATTTGTAGACTGATATTTTGAATTGTACACTGATATTTTGAATTTGTAGACTGATATTTTTGAATTTGTAAACTGATATTTTGAATTTGTAGACTTCTCATGTAAACTGATGTTTTGAATTTGTAGTACACTGATGTTTGAATTTATAGGCTTCCTGTGTAGCTTCATTTTAAATTGTAGACTTCACGTGTAGAATGCACTTGTATAATTCCTTTGTTTGTGGTCTTCTTGGTGCATGTTACAAAATGGATAAGCTGGATTTCCTATCGAGGTTGTATACTCTAGGAGGAGCTCAAGAACTGTGAGTATCAGACGGTTGTATCAGGCTTTGTACCAGACATATGTTGTAACAAACTTATGTAATTTGCTTGCAGCAGACTTAAGTATTAGTCTTCTTTTACATAAGACTTTTACAGAAGTCTGGTACTCGACTATCTATCAAAATATCATCCTTTGTATCAGCATAGTACTCTTCTTTCAGAGATTTTACTTCATATTCGACCAAGAGTACAATTCCAATACAATCCAGAGATTTACATATTAGTCTTCCTCTATAAGAGATTTAAAAAGAAATCTACTTTCTGTTCAAGAAGACTAACATGTTGGTCTACACGACAGAAAGTAACATTAGAACTCAAAGTAATAGAAAAATTAAGACCTACGATTTCAACAAAAGTTCATCAAATACAGCTGATAAGTTAAATACATAAGACATAGGAAAACATCCAAAGCAATAGACACCATCCAAAGCAATAAGACAATTGATCAATTCAACACATAAGAGATAAAACATAAGACAACATCCAAAGCAGTAAGACAACACTGGTTTAACCCTGGACAGTTTGGATGTGACCTGGTTGTTTGCACTGTGACAATTAACATAGACTTACTAATATGTCTACAATTGTTTCCTAGCAATATAGCAAAATCAAAAGTATTATACTTTCATAATTACAACAATTTTCTATCCAAAATCACTCAAACCCATTATAATTAACTTATTACACACTTTCAAACGAAAAAATTATGAAAAAATTAATGCATTGTACACAAATTAACTTTTAATGTATATTTCGAAATAGATTCCATGTTCAGTCTATAAAGTGGTAGACTTTCTTTTCAATTTACATCCGTAGAAGGTGAGATAGGTCTACTTTTTGGGTTAGTTTTTGCAATTGACCATTTTACGGGTTACTTTTCATAGTTGAAAAAAAGTTGTGATTTTATATAAGCAGACTTCGTTTTCAGTCTACAACTTCAAAAATGTTAGTTTTCGCTATTGACCAGAATTTTCCAGGATTTGACTTTCAGAGGTAGACTAAATATACAGTCTACATGTTTTAATTTTTTTGAATGAGGTTAGTTTTGCAATTGACTATGTTTGACTTTTTAGGAGGTAGATTGAAATGAATGTCTACAGCTTTGCAGACTTCACAAGAAGTCTACTCTCAAATCCGACGAGTCAGTTTTGGCATTTGACCAAAATAAAAAAATAGACTTCACGAGTAGTCTACATTTTTTTTTGGAAGAGAAGACTGCATATGAAGTCTATATATTAAAAAAAAATAATTTTAAAAAGTTTTAGTCAAACACAAAACTAACCTTTTCAACGCAGTCAAAATTTTGGTCAAATGCAAAACTGACCTTAAGTAAACTTCTCCGGCAGTCTACGCTTCGTAGACTTATGTTGAAGTCTACTTATGAAAAGTCAAAAGTTTATTCAAATGCAAAACTAACCTCTTTTGCGTAGTCGTCTTTGTAGGTCTACGTACTTTTTTTGTTTTTGTTGCAAAGGTTAAGATGTAGACTATCGAAGAAGGCTACGTTACAAAAAAAAATCCGTTTAGTCAATTGCAAAACTGACATGTGCGTTGACAAATAGACTGCATTGTATGTCTACATAATGGCGTAGACATATAAAACAGTCTATTATCGCGACACAGATCTGAGAAACGACTTAAACCATGAAAATAATTATCTTTTTGCAGTGTGAAGCTCGTTTTCAGCCTTTCAACTGTCCAAACTCCAATAATGACCAAAAGGAAACATTTTTGACGATTCACAAGTGAAAAAACACGAAATTATGAAGTTTATGATTATGAAAATGAAGGTTAAGAGAGATTTTTAGATGGAAATGTAGAGAAAATGAGAGGAAATGAAGATTTGCTTGTTTAGAATGAGAAAAAAGTGGTTGAAAATTCAATTCTAAAGCTTTAAGAGATAAAAAATGGTGGTTCATGGTGGTTGAAAATATTGATGATGATGGCATAGTTGTAATTAAGAAGAAATGTTTAGGGTGTATTTGTTTTTTTTGTTTTTTTGAAATTAATAAATAAATAAATAATAGTGGTAAATTTGTAAATAATTCAAAAACTTAGGGGTATTATGGAAAATTCAATGATGAATAATAACTAAAAAAAAGAGGTTGGTTTTAGGTTTAACTTGAATTTTTAGGTTGTTTTTGAAAAAACCCCAAGATTTTCTTAATTTGTGTATACAAATTTAATGCATCAACTAAAATAGAATGGATAGAATAATATTAATTTTTAAAATATCATTTCAAAGATCGTGCTGTAAAATTTCGGTAATTAACTTCGAGAAAACAAAAAAAAAAACTTAAAAGAATAAACACGATTGAGAAAAATACAAATTTAAAATCTATATATTATTTATGTGAACGAATAATTTATAATTATTTAGATATGTATTTATAACTGATGAAAAACTGATTTTTTTTCTTTTTAAGGAAACATTATTATCTCGCTAAATATATATTTTCTAATCTGAACAAATACTTTATTACAAGACTTTCGATCCTGCACTATATTGATTTTAAGAATTTATCAATCATTTGGCCTAAAGAATGTTGACTTTTAGTGGTACTCAAACATTTAAATTAATTTTTAGTGTTGTATAGAAATTTAAATCACTTCTTCGTTCAGAAAAAAATTAATCATTTTTAAAATTAAGAGTATAAATTTTAAATCAGTATTTTTTTATTATCAGAAAAAGATAACAAAAAATTTTATAAATTTTGGCATGCATTTCTGATTTCTGTAAATATTTGTGAATTAGTATCAAATACACAATTTCCTAACATTGAACATACTATTTATTTATCTTTTAACTTCATTAAAAACAATTACTCGCTCTGTTTTATTTTATATGTGTTTTGAAGTTTTTATCCATATTAAAAATTATTATTTTTAAAATAAACTATCTCAAGACAATAATATGTTGGAAACATTATTTGATGGGTGTGTACCTTATTATATATGCTTCTGTGGATATTGGACTAATTTATCATATTTGGAAAACCCAAAAACAAATAAAGTAATTCTTGAAGTATGAAAACAACGCTAAGATATGAAAAGACTTAGATTTTTGTAGAATTGATAAGTTTTTGGAATTTGATTTATTTCACTCCTTTAACTTTGCTATATGTTACAAATGCAGAGCTGAAAAATCTTATATCCTCCCAATCTACCTTTTTACTATTTAAACTTATATACTATATCTAGATATTTAATATATGAATTTTAGAACACTAAAGCGATAAAATTTCTTTTTTTTTGAGCAACACGATAAATTGAGTGTTTTCTAGAACTTTTCAAATAAATATTAGGCCTTTTCAAATAATAAAAGGAACAGAATTAAAATAAATCAGCTATTAGTTTTGTGTGTGGAAGATTTTAAATTTGTACGAATGTAAAATATGAAATTATAAATTGATATATTATGAATTTATCCATAAACATATATAATATATCTATTATAGAATAATTCAAACATGGTTTATTGTCAAGCGTGACGCATACTATTACGCCATTTATAACTTATCTAATTCATATTAGGTGTCATTTAGTTTTTTGCACACGGATTAAAAAAATAATTAATTTATTATATATTTATTATATACAAATACAATTACCTATACACCTAACAATATTTTAACCAATAGAAAAATAAATTTCAGTATAAAATTAATAAATTTTGCATCGAAAGTCAAAAATGACACTTATTTTATTAACAAAAAATCTCTATAACGACACTTAGTATGTAACGAAGGTAGTAATTCTTTGTTCTTATATAGAAACTAATGCAATATATTGGTGTCCCTGAATTCTTCTGTTTATATGCCAGGTATGCAGATTCTCCTATAAAATAGAGTCGTGAGCACGATCAGATGCACAAATAGCTGATAACATTCAATAAAAAACTGATAAAACAAGATTTTCTGATATTGAAATCAACATTCAGAAAAAGAAATGGAGATTATCTTATTTTCTCTATGTTTAGCCACCTTATTAGCCTTTCTCTTCCTAAAACAACTCTTCAAACGAACATCAACCACCACCAAACTTAACCCACCACCGTCTCCGTGGCGGCTTCCCATCATCGGAAACTTCCACCAGCTCAGTCTCTCCCCTCACCCGCTCCTTTCGTTCCCTTAGCCTCCGTTATGTGCCACTCATGCTCCTTCATTTTGGCCGTGTTCCCGTCCTTGTAGTCTCCTCTGCTGAAGTAGCTCATGATGTTATGAAAACATACGATCGTATATTCGCCAACCGCCCTATAACCAAAAGCAGTGGACAAAGTTACGATGGTGGGCGAGATGTCGTCTTTGCTCCCTATGGTGAATATTGGAGAATGTTAAGGTTTCTACATTTCCACTTTCTTTCCTGATAATCGTTAAAGTTAATGTCTAACCTCAAACTAACTTTACGATTATCCCTAGAAACTAAATTTTATAGCAGAAGAAGCTCTAAGAACTATAAAGTCAAGTTTTCTCGTCATTGAATGCATCTAATCTGGCCAACGAACAAATATGAACATCGAGAATTCCCACCACTCATAAACACTCTTTCCGTTTCATTATAATACATGTTTTAAAAAAATGTTTCATAAAGATATAACTTTTGTGTTTTCTATGAAAATCTTGTAAATTTCAAGAAAATTAATTAATTTTATTAAGTTATTATTGATCAAAATTATTGAAAATTGAAAATTACATAAATCAATACATTATTATAATGATTTAATGCGTTTTCTAATATGTGTTAAAACTTCAAAAAATCTATCTTTATGAAACAAATGGAGTATTTCTTTGTTATCCATATGATATATAATGTCTCAATGGTAAAACAAAAATATGGAATAAAAACAAAATAAGATGAAAAGAAAATATAAAATAAGATATTTTGATGTTTATTTTTTCGTGCGAATTGAATATAATTACTTGATGATTTTTATTCCAATTAAAATAAATAAAAATATAAATTATGAAATTTCTGAAACTAATAATTCCACATCTTTTTATTCCATTAAGCAGTAATCCGGGTTGCAGCCAAGAATGGCCTATTAATGGATACTCCCTCCGTTTTTAATAATTGACGTTTTGGGGAAATTTTTTGTTCCAAATTATTGACGTTTTCAATTTTCCATGTAAAATTTATTACTAATTAATGTTAGATGACCAATAATATTTATACCTTTTATTTTATTATTGGTTGAATTGTGGTTAGGTAAACAATTAATGATGTTTTTGTTTAGAAAATGATAAAAAAATTAAAAGTTTCTTAATCTATGTGCATAATCCTAGAACGTCAAATATAAAAAACGGAGGGAGTATATCCTAAATTCGTTTTTACTGTTTTGGATGCAGAGCTTATGCATAGTGCATCTTCTGACCAACAAAATGGTTCGGTCCTTTCAAAAAGGAAGAGAAGAAGAGATTAGTCTTATTATGGAATATGTTGAGAAAGCGAGTTCATCTTCTTCAACAGTAAACCTTAGCCAACTTTTTATTACCCTAACAAGCGATGTAATGAGTAAAGTTGCCTTAGGTAAAAATATAGCAATGACCAAGGCACAATCGATATCAAGACATTAGTGAGGACATTCGCGCGAGTCTTAGGCACATTCACTGTAGTGGATTACATTCCTAGTTTGGCATGGATAGATTGGATTCGCAGATTGGACGGTAAAGTAGAAAAAGTAAGTAAAACGTTCGATGATTTTTTGGAAAAGGTGTTGCAAGAACATGATGCAGATGCAGGAAAAAAGAGAGCAGATTTTGTCGATACGTTTGTTAACGATTCAAAGAGAGAAGATGACACCATTCGTGTTTGAGAAAAGCGACATAAAATTCATCATCTTGGTAAGACACATTTAAATATGTTATCATGTCATATTATGAACTAATCATTTAAAACTACTATGTAAATAAACCTTTTTTTTTGTAAAATAAACCTTTGGTTCCCTTTTAAGGACATGTTCATAGGGGAACAGCAACAACGTCGTCACTGCTAGAATGGACGATGACAGAGCTTATGAGACATCCAGAGTGTATGAAGAAACTTCCAGACGAGATTTGTTCCGTTTCGACGCATAATTTATATGTAAACGAGGAAGATGTTGAGAAGATGAACTACTTAAACGCTGTAATAAAGGAGACACTTCGTTTACATCCACCACTTTCAGTACTAATCCAGAAAATTAAAGCGAAGATATCAAGTTAAAAGGATATGACATTGCTGCTGGCACACAAGTAACATCTTATTTATTATGTGTTTCTTTCTTTTTAAATCAACATATACATTACATGCCAAATTATTATTTTTACTTTCAAAAATCAAAACAACCATAAAAATTGTTTTATCAATACTAACTTTTTCTTATAAAACCATGCCTAAATATTTTGTAAACTAAAGTTAAGGGCAATTACATTTTTTAACTCCAATACAAGTGATAATTAATGCATGGGCAATCCAACGAGATAAAGCGACATGGGGACCAGATGCAGAAGAATTTAAGCCAGAGAGACATCTATATTCATCTTTGGATTTTCAGGGACAAGATTTTAAATTCATTCCATTTGGATCAGGGAGGAGACTATGTCCTGGAATAAGATTGGCATTGGTATTGGTTGAAGTGACAATAGCAAATCTTGTGAAACGGTTTGACTGGAGAGTTCAGGTCGGACCACATGGAGTTGATAAGCCTGATTTAGCCGAGGTGGCTGGTATAGAGGCTTCTCGCAATTCCCCTCTGATTGTCTTTCCAATTCTGCTGTGTTTCTATTTAAACTCATTTTGACACCCCTAATTAATATAGAAGGGAAGCGTAGATATTGAGAGATCAAACAAGTGCTCGCAAAACTCGGGTTTGATGTTGGAGATACTCTCAACAAATCAAAATAGAGTTTCAGAGTATTTTTCGAAATGCTGAAAAACTTTGTACTTGTCATTGCCATCAATTACAAATTTGCAAACTCAAAAACATATATTCACTTCAATTGAGTTTTTTTATTTGAATTTGATTCAAGATTTATTCACAACACATTCCTATACTATTTCATGTATATTATCCTAAATATTGTTGAATATTTCATTTAAGACTCTTTGAATCTTTTGACCAGATAAAAGACTCTTTGAATCTTTAATTGAGTTGTTTCATTAATCTATTTCTTATATTAGGACATTATTATATGTAATGAGCCTTTGTGAATCATGTGATAATAAAACGCAAGTATTTACATTGTATTTTTGTAACTAAGATCATATTAAAACACAAAGTGTCCTACATCGGTAGTTGGAAGGGATTCTAATCAATATATAAGATAGATGGGTTAATCCACTTATCGTCAATTGATTTTAAGTTTGGCTCAATCAAGTGAAAGACTTCAACTATGATTCTCTCTGTTTTAGCTTCCCTCTAGTTCTTGGGGTAATCCATTTCGATCTGGTTTGGCTCTTAAGTCTCCTTCTTTCCAACTGAGTTTGATTTCAACGAAAACTATCTGGTCTCTTAAGTCATCAACCAGCTGGCTTCCTTATGGGCTCTAACATCTTCGGGCATTAGGAATCACTCCTATTTTTGACATTGATCACAATTATTTTTTGGCGTGAGCTATTGATATGGAAATTTTCTAAGGACATACATTGTAATTGGATATTCCTTGGCTAATTTTAAATATATGTCATCAAAATTTCAGAAGTTCAAAAAAAGATCGTATACTGAAATTTCATTAGTCTTTTTTTAATATTGAATATATTAACATGAAAGAGAGATACAATGTGAGATGCATTTGGAGGATACAAAACTAGCAAGCAACATGTACTTCCGAAGACTAACCCCTAAAGAAAGGGGACATATATTAGAACAAAACATGCTAAAGACAATTACAGGGGAAATGAAGTGACAAACATAGAAACGAGGGAGATAAAGTCAAACAGTTAAGCTCAAACCCGAAACGCAGAAGCCACCCTTTCCTCCTCCCAGTCTTTGACAATGATTTACTAAAACAATGTTGATATAACATAAAACATAATAATCCAGCACAATAGTGCTTCCAAACCGGAAGTAAAGAACGGATTACGCGTTCGAGATCAAACTTCTAAACGGTGAAGCCGAGAGAGAACGACGGTTGAGTGCCTAATATGAATAGAGACTAAATCCCTTGGTAGAAAGACAAGGAGCGGTTACAATATTGGCCGTACAAATCAGTCTCAAGAGAACAAGATTACTACAAATCGAGAGGCATCAAAGAATACAAGGCCATGCAGATAAGGAGTTCAAAACAATCACTACAAAGACATCATTGTCATCTACAAGATCAACGGCGAGCATGCAAGAGAAAAATGAGTTGAAACACAATTCGGGAACTAGATTAAACGGACAAGAGGCAAATGCACAAGCCATACTGTCGATCCATAAGATCCAGATCCTCTAGTCGTATAACCACAGGCCAAAAAGAAATTAACGGCATCTATAAAGCATCGTCGAAACAGAAAGATCTCCTTCACAAACATCTAGAAAAGCAACTAGAGCCGACCCAACACAATCGAAGATCGGAGAACAAAAAATCTGAAGAGAAGAGTAGAGTGAATATACACTTTTCACCATAACTAAGTTTGGAGAATGTATCAAATTTCGGTAGTCTTAAATCGTTATAAAACTAACAGAATGTTGTATCAAGAATATTTATTGGATAAATCTCTCAAATAACCCCTTTTTGAAGTTTTTATCACAAAAATAGATCTTGAGAGAAAAAATGACCAAAATTGACCCAAAAATTTTAATAGTTTTTAAACCTCAACTCTAAAACCTCCACCCCATAACTCTAAACCCTAAGTTTAAATTAGTTAACCCAAATGTATAAATATATATTTACATCTTTTAATAAGTCTATTTTGGTCATTTTTCTCTTTGAGTGCTATTTTTGAGACAAAATTTTTTTTAGGTATATTTTGATATTTATCTCTATTTTTATTTTTGAGCATAAAATAATGACTAGGTTTTGAGTATAAAAACTAAAATTACTAAATTAGTTTATACGAACGCCGAAATGGATAGTAACTCAACGCGATGATATAACATTTACATTTAACCAAAAACCGTCTCTGTAGTGCAACATCATAAGCTTTGATTTGTCAAAAAAAAAACATCATAAGCTTTGGCGGACGAATGATGAGAGACTGTATACTGAAATATAATCACAGAGTTCATTAGTCTTAAATCATTATAAAATTAACATTATGCTCTATCAACAATAATTATTTTGAACATAACATTATAAAAGAGATTTTGAGCAAAAAACTAAATTACTAAATTAGTTTTAAAAATGTGAAATCAATATTAACTTGAAGCCTAGTATAAAAGAATCTCGAGAGAAGGAGTTAAATTTTGTCTAACATTAAAAAATATTTTAATATTATCATAAAGTATTTATCTATACCAAATATCGTAATTTTAAAATAATTTTATATGATTTATTATTATAATATTAAAATATTTTAATGATTTACATAATTTCTACATGTATATTTGTTTTATTAGTACAAGGCGATGATTAACTCCGATTTTTTAAAGTGAGGTTCTTAACGTAAAATTTATTTTTTATATATATTTTTTAGATAAGAGAAGTTTCTCATTTATCTTATTTAAGAGACGTTAAGAGGTTTTTTAGTAAAAACGTCTCTTACAAAACTTAACAATCAAAAAATGATAATCCTACTCTAAGGCCCTTGGCCCATCTGAAACAGATAAAAACACATTTTTTCTATTATGTG
>CAJHQP010012579.1:0-11662 GCA_905132765.1 Moricandia arvensis
GACTACCACACCCATCACCATGCACTGTGATAACCAGGCTGCAATACACATAGCTTCCAACAATGTGTTCCATGAGAGAACTAAACACATTGAGGTGGATTGTCATAAGGTGAGGCAAGCCGTGGAGCAGAAAGTCATCTTGCCTTGCTATACCAGAAGTGAAGACCAGCTAGCTGACATCTTTACCAAGGCTGCTAGCACCAAAGTCTGTGAGTTCATTCATCCAAAGCTTGGACTCATAGATCTCACATGTCACTGATCCTCTTGCCATGAAGTGTTCTACTCTTTTTCCTTGGTGTGGTTTTTGTCCCATGCGGTTTTTACTAGCTGAGGTTTTAATGAGGGAATGCTTCATGGCTTCCAAGCTTGACTTGTTCCACATGGTCAAGCTTGAGGGGGAGTGTTGACATGAAGAAATAAAGAGCAAGAGAAGCAAGAGGATTTGAATTAGCCAATAAGAGGAGTTTACTTGGTTAACAAGACTGGCCGTACAACCTAAGTGTGACTTGCAAGCAAAGGAAGCCAAGAGTAAAGTATGGGCTGTTGAGATGAATAAGAGAAATAAAGCTTAGAGATGAAGACACAAAGATAAGGTAATCCGGATTGATCAAGAAAGTGACGGTTTGTACAGTTTAGGTCACATTCGAACTTGCCTAACCTAGGCAGCAAGCAAGTGATCTGCCTTGACCAAGATGCCCAAGAAGTCTTATTATATTGTTATTCTGGTCAGAAACATGGAAGAGAGACGTTGGGAAGGTTACAAGAAAAGATCACATGTTGGGGTTAAGTTTGAATCTCCAAGGAGCTGTCACTTTCACCATGGCTGGAAGAGCCTTTGTCCCTTTGTGATCAGAAGACCAGAAGCTTTATTTATAATTTCGTGTTGTCCTTTATGTCTACTGATTTAGCTTATTTAAAGCATGTAACCAGGAACCATTTTATGCAAGGAAATCATATTCTCTCCTTCTCTCTCTCTCACTCACGAAATCCCTCACTCTCTCTCCTGTTCTTACTATTCTTCTCATTTCCAGCAACAAACTCTTTCTTAATCTCATTTAAACACTCTCTAAATTACTAAAAATCACACTTAAGACAGGGAAGGTGATTGGTGAAGGAAACAGTCAGGGTGGTTTATACCATCTCCAAAAGACTAAGCCTTCTAAACTCTCTACTCCTTCTCATTTATGCATGATTAGTAACTCATCTGTGTGTGATAGCACTACTTGGCATGCTAGATTACGCCACCCTCACACTCGTGCATTAGAGATTATAATGCCTGATATGTCATTTAACCACTTAGAATGTGAAGCATGCATCTTAGGAAAGCATTGCAAATCTGTGTTTCCAAGATCAGAAACCATTTATGAGAAATGCTTTGACTTAGTTCACTCTGATGTTTGGACCTCTCCTTGCATGTCTAGGGATAACCACAAGTATTTTGTTACTTTTATAGATGAGAAATCAAAGTATACTTGGTTAACCTTGCTGCCTTCTAAGGATCGTGTGTTAGATTGGTGCGGCCTGGATAGGCTTGTTCTCCACGGATCACTTGAAGGGGATGGATAGAGGGTTGATCATGAGGCTACTAGCACTCGGATCTGATGATGAACTGCTCTCCTTTGCGATGGGGATGCCTCAGAGATGTGTTGCTACTCAATGACACAAGATTACCTTGTATTGTCGTTGATGGATCACAAGGAATTCCTTCCTTTAGATGAAGATCAATGTTCCTTTAGCTGAACAGAGAAAGCAGAAGAACTAGGCAAGCAAATTGCTAAAAGATTTCGAGTTTATTGAATGAGTTTCAAGCTGCCTGCGGCGCTTGCTTAAATAGAAAGCTACATCTAACCCTAAACCTAAACCGAGTTGGTTTTGGTTTTGTCTAACCCTAAACCTAAACCGAATTGGTTTTGGTTTTGTCTAACCCTAACCCTAAACCCAATTGAAATTGGTTTACTACTCTGAATCGAAAATCCTAATTCTAATTGTCTTTGGTTTGCTGGTTCAAATTAAGTACAAATGGAAATCACATTAAACCAACATGCTGGTTCTTCACTCCTGATTGATTCCTCCTCTTGTCTCACGTGCTCAAGCAGAGCTAGTAAAGCTTGCCTCTGAGCTTTTGTCTTTGATCTTGTAATCGGTCCAACTGAGAAGATCAAGTCATCTTGAGCTACATTCTGGTCCATCTCTTCCTCTCCACTCATCCAGTCGGCTACATAGGGATCTACTTGTTCTAGTTCCTCCATCAGCTCCTGGATCCCTCCCTGGTAAGCCTCCTCCTCTGGTTCCTTGGCGTCTTGGCAATTGGATTGACTGGAGGTTGCATTTGACCCAATGGTGGTCACACCATGAACCTATCAGGAGGATAGGTGAAAGGGGGAGAGACCAAGATCAGGCCGAGTTGAAGAGTACCATGGCTTGAGCCTCACTGAAGATGATCAAGGTCGTTTCCTAGCTTCTCTAAGATGGCTGCGAGGTCAGTTGAGAGGGGGAGATCCAAACCGGGTCTATGAAGAGGTCAAGAGAAGGTTCATGAGTGCGCAAGATGTGTAGATAACTGCTGCACCAGTTAAGCCATGATCCAGAGTTCTTTGTATCCACCACACTGGTTTAGACACAAAGAACTCAATGGCCAATCCCTAGGCCTTGAAGGAGCTTACTCTTTTCCTTATGAGGGTTTTATCCCTAAGGAGGGTTTTCACTCATAAGGTTTTTAATGAGGAGTGACTTAAGGGTTCCAAGTTTGACTCAGGATCTATAGAGTCAAGCTTGAGGGGGAGTGTTAAACTTGAAGTGATAAATCAATCACTAAAGGTTATGAGCAAAGAAAGGACCAAACCTCTTAGAAGTTCTGTCAAGACTTAAGGAAGGTCCAGAAGGCAATGCTGAGCCAGAAAGAGGTTCAGGAAGGGTTTACAATGAAGGAAGAAGGCTTGGGTGAAGTTTGGAGTCAATTGGACGAGGTGCAAAGTTCGGGTCGTCCGTACCGTATGGACGTACGGGCTGTACGGCCTGTACGGACGGGCGAGACCCGAAACTTCACTTTTCGACCATTTGAGCATAAGTTGGGTCTGTGCAAAAATAGGGCGAAATGTGTACGGCCAGACCTAATCCGTACACATCCATGGAGGTACCTTGATGCACAAGGCAAGAAGAACCCTAGAAAGAAGAAAGGAAGAGGAAAGGAAGAAGAGAGGAAGAGGAGGTGACCCGGAAGCATCTTGGAAAGCATCTGGCGAGATGCTCTTGTTGCTTACTGTGTATAAGATGCTGAAGGGATATTCCAGTCAAAGATGCTGATCCAGAATGGATAAGGCGAGCATGAACCTGGACAGATCATTGGACTGGTGCATTGGCATTGCTGGATGGTTTATAGCCAAGTAAAGCTTAGGCTCGGCCAGACTGATCCAGGCTGTCCAAGCATGTGAGGATTCTCAGCCACACAATTCAAAAAGAGGCTCCCTTCTTCCCTTGACTTCACATGCTTGTTGATTTCCTTGTAAACCCTAATGTATTGTCTTTGCTCTATTTAAACATTGTAATGTCGAGTATGAATGATAAGCTGAATGGGGGATTCACCCCTTTCTTCTTCATAAACTCTCTAATCTCACTCTAGTCTCCCCTGTTGACATGAAGAATAAAAGCATTGACAAGTGATAAGAAGAATAGATGTTCAGGACATTTGAAGATGAAACTGGTATGCACAGCCTTGGAACACAAGTCTGTCTGTACAGACTTGCCTCTCAAGTTACCAGAACTCAACCTAACTTACCTTGGAAGACAAGGCAAGTTTAAACTCGCCTCAGGCAACATCAGAAGGCAGAGAGAGCCGTTGGAGGTCTGGAACAAGAAGAATGAATATAATAAGGCTGGTCACATGCTGCATCTGAAGAGAGAGAACAGTTGGTGAAGGGTCACTTTCACCCCTGTCCAGACCAGCATATTTTATACTTATTTCTCTTGTCAAGTAGCTAATTGTTTTCTTTATAAATATTGTATGTTGTCTTCAGAATTAATCAAGGAAATCATTTCTATCCTTCTCTCTCTTTAAATTTCGAAATCTCTCTCTCTCTCTCTCTCTCTCTCTCTCTCTCTCTCTCTCTCTCTTGTTCTTCATGTTCTTCATTCTCCAGCAGTAAACTACTTCTAAATCTCTCATTCTAACATAAAACTTACATGGTATCAGAGCAGTACGTTCTTGAGATCTAATTCTTCTTATTCTCTTTTCTTTCTTTTGCTAAATCTCTGAGTTTTTTATTTCTATTTTTGGCAAAGTTCATCTTGTTCTTCAGCTGTTCATCATTTCCAGCTCCAGAAATTGCCAAAAATGGAAAAGATGATTTCGACCAAGAAAATGAAGAAGGAGAATCTCATTCCAGTGACCCTAGAGGGTCCTAACTATCTTTTATGGTCAAGAGTGGCCAGAGTTACCTTGGGAAGTCATGGACTTTGGGACAGCCATATCATGGAGGCTGAAACTTCAAAGAGGATGGCTCAAGAGGATAGTCAGGCTACTTGCCTAAAGCATGAAGACAAGTGGGTTCAAGAGGAACAGCAAACACTTGGAATTATACACAGCTGTCTGTCTGAACAGATCGTGGAGGATCATTATCACCTCAGAACCGCCAAGAGTTTATGGGAGAAGCTTCAAAATGTTTATGGGAATCTATGGGAGAGTCTTCAAGCTGTCTATGAGCAAGACAAAGTTTTCAGTCTTCTCCTAAACTTGGATTCACCCTGCAAAAGTCTGATAAGTTATATCATTCAAGAAAGGAAGCTTCCAAGTTCCCTAGGAAGCCAGTCAAGTACATTTAAGCTCAAGGAGTTTGAGCATCAAGTAATTACAGGAAGAACCATGTATTCAGCACTCTGTGGTGATTCTAATGAAGGAGGAACATGGAGGAGTATGGCAGGGGCGACCAATTCTGATAGTCCAGTGACCAGAAGAGACTTTGATTCCTTTATCAAAGCTGCCAAGGCCCTTATCTCACCCAAGGAGGTTGGTAAATATTATCCTGACTCTAAACCCATCATTATAGATTCAGGAGCTAGCCATCACATGATTAGTGATAGGAACCTGGTTAGTAATATCAAACCTGCCTCAGGGAATGTGCTTATAGCAAATGGTGATAAGGTTAAGATAGAAGGGATAGGGAACCTTAGGCTGTTTGATAGAGAATCCACTGCCTTATATATACCTCAGTTTGCATCAAACTTGCTATCAGTTAAAAGGGCAACCGTGGACCTGAATTGTCAAGTTCTTTTTAGACCTGATGAGGTTGAATTTCAAGACCTGAAGACAGGGCAGGTAATTGGAAAAGGGTACAGCCATCAGGAACTATATTACCTAGAAAAGACTAAGGTTTCTGGAGCATCTCCTGCTCACTGCCTAGTCAGTACTTCTAATGGGATTGAGAGCATCATATGGCACTCCAGATTGGGACATCCTCACACTAGAGCTTTGAACTTGATGTTTCCGGGTATGGTGGTTCAGAATGATGATTGTGAAGCCTGCATCTTGGGGAAGCATTGAAGAACAGTCTTTCCAAGGTCTAGCACTATCTATGAGAAGTGTTTCGACCTGATTCACTCTGATGTGTGGACAGCGCCTTGTATGTCCAGAGAGAATCACAAGTATTTTGTCACCTTCATTGATGAGAAGTCCAAATACACATGGGTGACTCTGATTCAGTCAAAAGACAGGGTGCTGGAGGCATTCAAGAACTTCCATAACCATGTGCTCACCCATTTCAATGCCAAGTTGAAGATCCTCAGGTCTGATAATGGTGGAGAGTACACTAGTCAAGCTTTCAAGCAATACTTGGCTCAGCATGGGGTGATACATCAAACCAGCTGCCCTTACACACCACAACAAAATGGGGTGGCTGAGAGGAAAATAGGCACCTAATGGAGGTGGCCAGAAGCATGATGTTTCATACAAGTGTGCCTAAAAGGTTTTGGGGAGATGCAGTCTTGACAGCATGTTATTTGATCAATCGAATTCCCACCAGAGTTCTCCAAGATCACTCACCATTTGAGGTACTCAACAAAACCAGACCATCTATTGACCATATGCGTGTGTTTGGGTGTCTTTGTTTTGTATTAATACCAGGTGAACAAAGGAACAAATTAGAAGCAAAAAGTACAAGGGCAATGTTCATTGGATACTCCCCAAACCAGAAGGGTTACAAATGCTATGAACCAGAGACTAGGAGATTCATGGTGTCTAGAGATGTGAAGTTTGTAGAATCAAGAGGATACTACAATGATAAGAGTTGGGAGGATCTAGAGAACCTATCTCAATCAGCTTCTGATAGAGCAAGCAATCTTAGGAGAGTGATGGAAAGCCTTGCGGTCAGTATGCCTGAAGCAAGAATGGAACCTGAACCAAAAGGGTCTATACCAGAAGCTGATAAAAGGGTGGTGATGCGTTAGCGACCCATCGTAGGCCACCCTGCACAGTGTGACTCCTCACAGGCCATCTCAGCCAAGTCGGAATCGGCCACACCGGCACGCACCCACTGCAGTGGTAATCAACTCCAACCCATCCTCGATCAATCCGCACCATCACAGAATATTGGATTAATCGATAGGTTGTTGGCTCGGGGGATCGAACCCCTTACCCTTTATCAGCGATCTGTTAGGATCACTGACAACCAATTGAGCTGCAGCTCAACGTGTTTGGTTCCAACAATGTATTTCATGAGAGAACCAAACACATTGAGGTGGATTGTCATAAGGTCAGGCAGGCTGTGGAGCAAAGGATCATCCTACCATGCTATACAAGAAGTGAAGACCAGTTAGCTGATATCTTCACAAAGGCTGCAAGTACTAAAGTCTGTGAGTTCATTCATCCAAAGCTTGGACTCATAGACCTCACATGTCACTGATCTCCCCTCCATGAAGTGTTCTACTCTTTTTCCTTGGCTTGGGTTTTCTCCCAAGTGGTTTTACCTAGCTGAGGTTTTAATGAGGGAATGCTTCATGGCTTCCAAGCTTGACCAGTCCCTATGTTCAAGCTTGAGGGGGAGTGTTGACATGAAGACATCAAGAGATAAAAGACAATACAATCAGAAGAATAAGCAGTGTTTAAGTGAAGCTTGTGGAACAAGGTTGTCTGTACAACCTTGCCCTAACTTGGCGTGCAAGAAAAGAGGAAGTGCCCTAACTTGGCGTGCAAGACAAGGGGAAGTGCTAAATGGATCAGAACTGGTTACCTTAACCAGAAAACTTTAGTCTGGTCACACCAAGACTATATGGACGTTGGAGACAAGGAAAGAAGTCACATGTGAGCTGAAGAATTTGAATTTGAATTCTTGGGACCACTTCAGACCTGTCCCTTTCTCTGCTGCTGTCTGAGCCAATTTGGCTGTTTCTGATGTATTTGTTTATTATTTTCTCTTCTGTCTACTTGCCTATTGTTTCCCTATTTATGGGTTGTTCCCATAAAACATTAAGCAAGGAATTCATTTCTCTCCTTCTCTCTCTTTACATTTCGAAATCTCTTCTCTCTCTCTCTTGTTCTTCATGTTCTTCAGTTTCCAGCAAGTAAACTCTCTCTAAATCTCTTATTCTCACACTGAACTCATGGGCCTTTTTCTCCATGGACAGGAATATGCATCTTGTGCAGGCTCTGAACAACATGGGCCTTTGTCTCCATTGGCAGGAATATGCATCTTGTGCAGGCTCTGAACAACATGGGCAAAGTCTTCTTCTTTGTCTTGATTTGATGATGGACAGAGACAACACTTCTGTACCTGAAACATCACTCAAACTACAGCAAGAATCAGACCACACACACTAGGATCAGACCTTGGTAACTTACCAATCCTGATCCCAATGCTTTAAGAAAATGCAGTGGACAGAATCTAAACAACTCATTCAGTTCAAATCCATGCAACCAATTCACTAAATGCTCAGGTATGATAACTCATCAATTACAAGGCATCTAGGCTCAATTTATCACACATATGACAATAGCAGAATGCAATGACAATTTATGACAGTAGCATAGACTAGACAACTCATCTAATCAAGCTACACAACTATGAATGCAACACATGGCCAGAAAACTCTCCTAGACCTTTAACAATGCAACAAGACAGACACTGAGACTAAGCAACTCACTTAGGCCAGAGACAACACAAAGAATTATTCTAGGACAGAAACTAGACATTACCATGCTAGCAAAGTTAATCACTCCTAGAACAATACACACACAACTCTTTAGTATCATGGGACAGAAACTAGGTGCAATAACTCTAGTACCATTAAACTGTCCCAAAGATACTAAACACATACACAACACAACAAGAAATAATTTAAGCAATTAAACAGGCTCTTATTAGAGTTTAGGAGGTTAACTTACAACCAAGGAACCTGAGCTAGTTCCTTGAACCTCCATGGCTGTGAATCACTTGAATTTGTAGGGCTTGTGGTGTGGATTGACTGTCCAATACCTCCTCTTCTTGATTCTCTCCTTCTGGTCAAGGAGACACTTCAAACCCCTCCTGTTCTCTTGCTGGTCGTGGGTTTTGTTGGTCAGAAACAGAGCTTCAGCATGGCTGGCCAGAGAATGATTAGAACAGCTTAGCTTTAATGCTTCTTTAGTGACCTTTCTCCAAGAATGGTTTCTTCCATGGATTATCTTCAGCATGGACCAGATGAGGTGGTTTGGCTTCTTCTTTGGACTCCTTGAATCTACTGAAGTTGCCATTTCCTTTGAGCTCTCCATCTTAGAGAGTTTGGACCAGTGGACAATAGAATGTACCAACTGGTTTTGCAAGAAACAGAGCTTGAAACTGAAACTTTGATGAAGCTTGCTGGACTGAGCTGAAGCTTTCTTGAGTTACAGAGACTTGTATACTGTCCTATCTTGAGTTCTGGAGAGATTCTTCCCTCTTGGAAGACCTTTTGACCAGTGGATAAAGAGATGTAGCAGAAACTGTTTTGGAGACAGTTTTGAGAAGATGATGATTTGCGGAAACTATGAAGGTTTCAGGAGCTTGGAAGCTCTGATACCATGTGAGAATAGACATATTCTGGTGTGTGAGTGATGTAGAAACAGAGTGTGGTCGAAACTATAGAGAACAGACTGATGAGAGTAAAGGAGAATCAAGGAGAATGCTGCTGGAGAACTAAGAGATTAAGAGAGTATTAGTGAGTATCTGAGAGAGATTAAGAGAGAGTGAGAATCACAGAGAGTATGGACGAGATTAAGAGAGTAAAGAGTGTGGGGGAGAGTGAAGTAACAAGAGAATATTGAAGAGAGAGAGAACTCCCCTCTGCCTTAGAGGTTTCACAATACACATGGGGTGGCTATATAGCCAGATTACAAATTGCAAGAGAATAAATAAATATTAAAGTACAAATCTACTAAACAAATATTATTGTAGGGTTTCTGATGAATCCAGGAGGATGCAGCCAAGGTGAATCTCGACCAGAGGGAGTAGATAGTGACAGGAGAGAGATGGGCACAGTCTGGTTGAGTGAAAGTGACAGGTCCAAACTGCTTTCTTCTTAGGCAGAACATGTGACTTTTATTCTTAATTAAATCTCCACTTGCCTCAGCTCTCTTCAACGGTCTGATGCTCCATTTAAACTTCAAATATGCTTCAGAATATTAATCTGGACGATTTCCCACCTTCCTTGCCTTCCAAGTCACTCTAGGTTAAGTTTGGTTACTTGGAAGCCAAGACTGTACGGACTGCCTTGTGTAGCAAGGTTGTACAGACCAAACTCTTTTCAGATATCTATTCTTCTCTTTGTTTTCTTTATCTCTCAGGTCAATGGACCACACTCAGCCATGCTTCTTTCTTCTCCATTCTAATAATGACTTAGTTCACAAGATTGTATGAACCAGTCTCAACTTGGAGTATCCGGATCACTCCTTCTTCTTCTTCTTGTTTCATTATTTCTTTGGATCATGAACCACCTTCTTCTTCTGGTCATTCTCTTCTCTATCTCAACACTTAGGTGGAAGAGCAGCCAAGACTCCACTAGAAGATGGGTACAAAGTCTTACGTGAGGGGGAGATAGAGAACAAGCCATATGAAGATGTCAAGAGATATAGGAGGATGGTTGGAAAGCTCATTTATCTTACCATCACAAGGCCAGACGTGTGTTTTGCAGTGAATCAAGTCAGCCAACATATGCAAGCACCAAAGATACACCATTGGAACATGGTGGAGAGGATCTTGAGATACCTAAGAGAGGCACCAGGACAAGGAGTTTGGTTAGGCTGCAACCAGAGTACTGAGATTGTTGGATATTGTGATGCAGATTGGGCTGGAGATAGAGTGGATAGGAAGTCCACAACCGGCTATTGCACTTTCATTGGTGGCAACTTAGTAACTTGGAAAAGCATGAAGCAGAAGATTGTGTCATGTTCAAGTGCAGAAGCTGAATATAGGGCTATGAGGAAGCTTACAAGTGAGCTCATTTGGATCAGGAATCTACTTAGAGACTTGGGAATTGAGACCACAACTCCAATCACCATGCACTGTGATAATCAAGCCGCAATTCACATAGCATCCAACAATGTGTTTCATGAGAGGACCAAACACATTGAAGTCGATTGTCACAAGGTTAGACAAGCTGTGGAGCAGAAGATTATATTGCCTTGCTACACTAGAAGTGAAGATCAACTAGCTGACATCTTCACCAAGGCAGCAAGCACAAAGGTCTGTGAGTTCATCCATTCAAAACTTGGACTCATGGATCTCTCATCTCACTGATCTCTCCTCTATGAAGTATTCTACTCTTTTTCCTTGACTTGGGTTTTCTCCCATTGGGTTTTACCTAGTTAAGGTTTTAATGAGGGAATGCTTCATAGCTTCCAAGCTTGACTTGTTCCACATGGTCAAGCTTGAGGGGGAGTGTTGAGATGAAGCAAGAATAAATAGGGAAAAGGCAGAAGTTCAAGTTAGCTTGGGAGGCAAGTCTGTCCGTACAGTTTGACCTAAGAGTGGCTTGGAAGGCAAGTTAGGGTTGAGGACGAATTTAAATAACTTCTTCTGGTCTCCTTAGGCTCTGAATAAATTAAATAAGGGGAAACAAGTGGCTGGAGCCGTTGGAGTGTGGTGACAAACCAAAGTCACATGTTTGGCCAAGGAAGAGAGAGAGAAGGGAGCTGTCCCTTTCTGTCCAAGCTGAACGTGCCCTGACCCATACCAGAGACCATCCAGAGTTAATTTGTTTATTCATTTCTTATTTTCTTCTCTTGTGTCTATTTATGTAACTCTTGGACCAACTAAATGAGCAAGGAAATCAGTTCCTCTTTATTCTGGTTCTCTCTCTCTATTCTCTCACGAAATATCTCTCTCTCTCTCATGTTCTTGCTGTGTTCTTCATTAAACTCACATAAACTCTCTATAATTCTCTCATTCTTACATCTTCAAGCAAGTACAACCCTTCCTTGCTCACACCTTTCCCAAGCATCTTACTTGTCTCAATATCCTGAAAATGAACATCATTAGGGCTGAAAATAACTTTGCAATTGAGATCAGTAGTAGCCTTTTTAACTGAAAGCAAGTTGGAAGCAAATGTGGGCATATAAAATGCCTTAGAATCCTTATCAAAACAATTTCAAGTTCCCTATGCCTCTAATAGGTACTCTATCACCATTAGCAATTACTACACTTCCTAAGGCAGGTTCAAT
>CAJHQP010012580.1:0-11661 GCA_905132765.1 Moricandia arvensis
TTCTAATACTTTTCTAATCTCTATATAGTTAAAATGGACGATGAAATGTATGAAAACTCTTCATATTACGGAGCTGGTGTTCATAATAACTACCACAAGAGCCCTTGCCACCTACCTCATTGAGCTAGAGCTACGTCTGTTCATAAGAGTTCCCATAAGAGTTCCCACAAGAGCTTTTCCACCACCGATCAAAGCTTCCAGCTTTCTGAAGGAAACTCGTTTGCTAGGCGCATCACCATAAGCAATCTTGGGTTTCTTTTTTTTTTTTTTGCTTATATTTCTTTTTCAATGTATCTGTAACATTTCGATTTTGGTATATATAAAAAACTAAAAAATTGATTTGATTATCTGTTTTACTAAAATGTACTTACCTTTTTCGTCACAATTCTGTTTAAAATTCTAGAGTTAAGTGTGCAAATGCTCGAATAGTAAATGGATGGGTAATCTATCGAAAATTAATTCGCGATACTGTGTAAGTGAAGCCAAAACACATGAAAACGTCATGTGGTGATTGCAGTATCATAGCTGGTTAGCCATCTCGGTTCTTGCTCGCGAAGCGTCTTGAGACTTGTTGTAGTGCGCAATGAAGACGTACGCTCTGTGAATAGAAGTAAATTGTAACTTCACGATTTATAGTACATAAAGAAATAAGGAGTCTCCAAAAATTAAATCACCACCTGTCACACATAATGTGACCCACATGCCGAGATAGCAGGCGTGGACGATGGGAGCATTACAATATCGATCTTGTTCTTACAATGAACATTTGTTTAACTGTTTTGGTGTACTTGCATTAACCACTCTTTGTTCACGAACTCAGCTACTTTGTGCCATTATTTTTACTTCGAAGTTCCTTTTTATGTCTTAGATAATTGTTTCCCACCGCTTCGATTAGAATTTGCAATGCTTTTTCGCTCCAGCAATCATTTCTTCCTCTGCCGTTACTTCTGCTTAAGTTAAGAAATACGAATGATTATAGATTTAAATGCTACTAAGCAATTTGTACGATATCGGTTAAAAAAATGAAGTATTTAGAAGATACTATTTAAGAGTGATTGACTAGTAAATGCATTAGGGTTTAATGATGGATTAATATTACTATTGCATATATATTTATAAAAATTTATAGTGTTTATCAATTTATGCAGTATTAATTTATAGAGTTTATGTTGTATATATATTAGTGAATATATATATATATTAGGGGTTTTAAAATTATAAAAAAAATTGGTTTTAAAATTTTGTTAATGTACCTTTCAATAATGTTTAGTGAATATAAGTAGGAGATATAATATATATATATATATATATAATATCTAAAATTTGTTTCTAATTTATTATTAATATTTATATGAACTTATTGTAATGAAATAAATTTATATTTTTCTTACTCACATACTACTGTTTGCTTGCAACCACAAATGATAAGAATTAAATTTTGATTTTGGAAAGTACTAAAATAATTTATAATCTTCTTATAATTATTGTAAATACCAACATATACCACTTGCAATTGCAGGTGATACCTGTATAACCTATCAAACTCTAAAATTCAGTTTAGTTCATAAATTTGATTCTGAATCTTTTTACGTTTAGCATTTACATTTTTATACAAAATGTATTCTAAATTTTATTTGAACAATTAAACGTAGTTACGTCCAAGTTCATGTACATGCACCCCGGGGAAATATGTAGCAACACGTGGGCTATAATAGGGTGTTTGTAAACACTATGACAGCATTAATAATAGCATGTGTTGTGTTACCTTGTTTGTTTGCAGTCAAATTCACTAGGTATCAAATTTAGTTCGGTCTTGTTGTCCCTACTCTGTTGTTGTACTATAACATCTGTCAAAAACAAAAAAAATTGATATAATATTGAGCTATTTACCCAAACAAAATTCACTAGGACCACTAAGAGTTGTTGGAGAAATAACACTGACAATCGTAGTAAGAATGTATTGTACTGCTTTATCTATTTGCAATCAAATTTACAATTTTCACATGTTGGTATTTGTGCTTAATAGATGGCTCTATTCGTTGATAGTCGCTAGCGAAAGCAAAACAATTTTTTACGCTTAGCTATCGCAACGATCAATAACTAGTGAAGGGCACGGATCCATTAACACCATAATTTTTAGTATTTTTAAATTTTTTTGGATATTTATAAATATTTACAGATATTTACAGATATTTCATCTATTTTTTCTAATATAAGTAAATTTAGAAAATTATATTAATTTATTTAAAAATATTTTTACATATATAAAATAAAATAATGAAATTATATGTTTCATAAATTTTAAAATTAATCAAACTTTAAACACACAAAATTTTAGAAATTGTTGATTTTATAAGTAAATTTTAAATAAAATTAATAAAATAATAATATATAAAATTATACATATAAAATTCTATATTTATTTATAGATATACTTGTATAATGTCAGAGCGGATCCGCTATCCAACTTTAAATATTTTAGTATTTGCGATTTGATTCGTTTGCAACAAATATTATTTTTTAGTATTTGTTTTGATTCAAGGACGTACAAATATTGGGAGAATCGAAATGAATAATGAATGAAATTTAACAGATAAATGCCCAGCTCTATCAATAACCATCGCTGAATTCCTACCTTTTCTGCAAAATGTAATAAAAAATTTAGTCGCCATCGATGGTTAACGATGAAACAAACAACAATCGCAATATAGTAATCATTATGCTTATCGTTGTTGCTATCGCTAGTGCTAGCGACTGTCAAACGAATATGTCTGATACAAATATCTCATAATACTTGTGTGAGTGTGACTACTTTTTCGTAGACTATTTTATAAATACAAAGCCTAGTCGTAATATAAAAGTAAAACAAATAAATTATATTAGTATATACTTTTCATTTTTAATAGTAGTATACTACATTTTTAAGAGTTTACAAATACACTTTTTAAATTCAAATCACAATATCAAATTAATAAACTTTCGTTTTAAAAATTATTTATGTTTATATCCTATAATTTTAAAAGTGAATTCGACAATTAGACAAGCATTAAACACAAATTTACTGAATTCACAAAATCCTTAAATCAAATATCTTTATATATAAGCACTTGTTTATCTAAAATTAAATTAAGAAATTAATAATATTTTTACATTTATCAATTATCTTAAGATCTAGGTTTTATTTTGAAGGTAAAAACTTATCATTAATATTCAATCGAGAATAAAAATATAAAATAATCTTATTAATTCTATTAACTTACCAATTCATTACCAACCTTTGAAAAAAACTAAAATATAGTAAGAAAAATATTTATATATAACCAATAAAACATAAATCATAGGTTGAATAAACTAACTTAACAAAGCAATAAAAATGAAAAAGTTCTAAATATGCCTTTTTAAAAGAATTCTGATATATCTCTCCAAAATCCTAAGCTCTTTTTAAATCAGAATTATATAATAGAATATAATAATTTTCAAAACCTAATAATAGTATAAAACTTGAACTGGATTTGATTGCAAATAGTAAAAGTTTTGAGTTATTTTTTAACTTTTTGAAATTTGTTATAAAAATTAGCTAAAGTGTTTCTTTGATTGGTTGTCCATTCACCAGAAAGTGGTGTCAATCAACACATTGTCTAAAGATTGATTTCAAATTATTTTAGCTACAAAGCTCTTTAGGTTCTAAGAGCACTTCTAATGAAATTTTTTCACATATATTAAGAACTTCAATAAGAAGAATTTTCATCGGAGGTGGTCTAATGTGCTCTAAAATTTTTTAGTAACATTTAAAATGTATCCAGACTACAATAATTTATAAAGAATGAAAAAAGTATATAAAAGCCAAAATATTCAATATCAAAAAAAGTTTAAAGCATTTTAATTTAAAACATTGTCTGATGGAAAACTTTACCTATAATCTATACAGATTAACCACTATCTCAAAACATGTTGCATATATTAACTAATATCTTGGTTTAACATGAAATTTAAATATGATCAAATAGTGTATGTATATGCTATTAAAATATTTGATTTTTCTGTTCTAAATTTTTTGTTTTATCATTACCATTATACTCCCTCTATTTCATTTTGTAGGTAGTTTTAGATAAGAGCACTAATATTAAAAAAGTTATTGATAGTTTAAAAAAACATTAAATCAATAAATTCAATTAATTTTTTCATAAAAAAATATTAAATTTTATTCACTTCCAAAAAAAACCTTTTCACAGGAACCTGCAGCTTATTTACAAAGTTTTTCTAACACAAATTTGTATATAACTCAAATTGAACTCCTTCCAAACCAGGTTTGCATAGCCATTTTAAACTTCCTTCCTGATTTATTTCTCAGAGAAGTAATCCTACACCTTACTAACTTGTCCGGCAGAGTAATCAAGCAAGCAGTAGGCCTAGATAATTCACCCAGCCTCTTCACATTTCTCTCATGCCAAAGAGTGTGAACCGTGGCTTGAAAAAATATCTCATTAAGAAAGTGATCATCCTCTCTTGTGACCCCTTAACTAGCTCATGTATCACTTGAGACCACTGAAATCTACTTCTTCATGCCAAGTTTTTGATAGTTTCACACCAAACTTCTTTAGAGTAAAGACACTCAAAATAAAGATGATCTCTAGACTCTTCTGCAGATTTACACATGCAACATATGGTATTTACATGCATATTCCACCGACTAATACGATCACCAGTAGCAAGCCTATTATGAATAGTTAACCATAATAGAAAAGAGAACTTAGGAGTGGTTCTTGAAAGTCATATCCCTTTACACCAAGTAACCTTTTGATAATGACTTCGAGTGAGATTCCAAGTTTCGAGAAGTGACGAAACCAACTTTGTATTCACCATTTTCCCTCTTCCAAAGACAAATATCTTCCAAAGACAAATATCTTCCAACTGATTTAAACTCCGATTCTTTAGATTTAGAATTTCACTCTCAATCTGTCCCAAGACATGAGTTCTATGTCTTCTGATCTTATACGATTGAATCGCTCTCTCCACCGAATAATTTATTGGTATCCCTGTCTCAATAAAGCTTCTCCCTCCAGTTAACTCAATCAATTGACCCAAAGATGACCACTTATCAAACCAAAATGAAGTGGTAGAGCCACTATTTATCTCCATTCTTGATAACTGCATAGCCATAGGTCTAAATTTAATGAGTTTCTTCCACATTCAGGACCCTAGAGAACTCTTCTTATTAACACTCAATAAAGACTCTTTTCGAATTAGATACTTCCATATCCACTTTACTCAAAGAGATGATCCAGCAGATGGAATTCTCCAAATAAGCTTCAAACTTGCTTCTACAAGGTTCCTCAACCCTAAACTCCTTTTAACTGGTTACACAATATCTAATACATATAAAAGATATATTGAAATATGAAAACTATTTATATTATGAAATAATTTTTTGCTAAAACTAAGTATAATAAAAAAATAGAAGGAGTACTATTTTTTACTCCATTATATAGTCATATTCTACTCCAATTCTCTAGTAAAATTTGTTAAAAAATACTCTGTAGTAAAATTATGTGATTTTTTTTTTAATTTGCATCGCTTCTACATCATCCATTTGACGTACACTTTCGAATATGCTCCGTTTGATTATTTGTGGATGATTTTTGATATGATCCGTTTGAATTTTTATTGGAAAAAAGTTTATCAGCTACAAGAAGTTTACCCTAATATGGTGGAAAACATCCAATGTTTCAAAATATGTTAATAACTACACGATGTTTATGTTAATACATACCACATATACGAAATAAATGATTATATGGTGGGAACATCAAAATCGGGTGTAATTGATTTTAGAAAAAGTTAATAGGGTCAAATTGTAATTAATCAGAATATCAAATTTAAAACAAAAAACTAAGTTTTAGAAAAAGTAATTGTGTACCCTGAATTTTGATTGAGTAAAAATAAAAGAAATAATTGATAACAAAAACAATATGTTTATAATTGAAATTTAATATATTTTAATATGTATAAAATTTTTATAAATATGGAGACAATAACTTTGATATAGTCGATCATATTAATTTCCAATATAAACATGGAATTTATACATTAATTTTGATTGAGTAAAGAAAGAAAATAGTTGATAACAAAAATAATATATTTATAACTGAAATTTAATATATTTTAATATGTATGAAATTTTTTAAAATATGAAGACAATAACTTCAATATAGTCGATCATATTAATTCTCATATAAAATTTTTAAGAAAACATATTTTGGGGTTTTAAAATGGAAATGAATTTTGGTTGACGAATTGTATAAAAATTCATATAAAAACCCATGTTTATATTGGAAATTAATATGATCAACTATATTAAAGTTATTGTTTTTTTATTTTAAAATTTTCATAAAAATTAAAATATATTAAATTTCAATTATAAATATCTTATTTTTGTTTTCAACTATCTTCTACAATTTTTACCCAGTCAAAACTTAATATACACAATTGTTTTTCTAAAAATTAGTTTTTTGTTTTTAAATTTGATTTTTGATTAATTACAGTTTGATCCTATATTTTTTTCCTAAAATCAATTAAATCTGATTTTGATATTCCCACCATATAATCATTTACTTCGTATATGTGACATGTATTAACATAAACATCGTATAGTTATTAACATATTTTGAAATATTGGATGATTTCCACCATATTATGGTAAATTTCGTGTAGTTGATAAACTTTTTTTTTCTTTTTTTTAATCATTTGAAATCTTATTAAAAGGGAAAATTTGTAAAATGGCTAAGTTTAGAGAGAAAATTAAGTGTATGACATTGATTTTGACATAATTAGGTAAGTAACAATTATGCTTCTATTGATCCGGTTTTAACCCTTTTTCGTACAAGTAGCAGGTGAAAGAGAGATATATAAATGACATAGATAAAATGAGGTATGGCTAATATTAACATCAAATTGTTCACGTCTGAGAGAGTAGAAGGAAGCCACGTTACATTAATATTAACCGCATACAAATATATGCATATTTTTCATATATAGTTGTATTTAGGATGTATATAGTATAGTATGTAGATTCCTTGAAAACACAAATCATGTGTTAGTTGTACGAATATCTTTTATTTTGTGTAAACTAAAAGATATTGTTTTCCATTAATTTATGTTCTTTTCCATATGTATTCTTTAGTTAGATAAGATTACATGTATATGTTTTTCCATATTATATGCACTTTCTTACAAGCATATAAGATAAAGAAATAAAAATCGTAAGAATCGAATATAATTGGTAATTGACAGCATAGGGATACTATAACCTCATTCGAAAGATAAATTAAACCCTAGACTCCAAATATAAACCCAAACCCAAATATAAATCTTAAACTTAAATATAAACACCATAAACCGTTTAACTAGCATACCATACTATTTCCCTAATATAGAATAGACCAGGTGCACCAACAATTAAGAATGATGTTTTCATTCCCAAACACATGGGAGTAGGGTGGACAAGATTACTCTGACCCCATCCTATAAACCAAAAATCCAAAATTCTAAATCCATTAACCTAACATTCAGATCATAATCCATAGTTATGCAACGCTATATTATATTATAGATGTAGATTTGGACTATGAAATACATGGGAGTATAGTGGACAAAATTACTCTAGCCCCATCCCACCCCTATGATAACTAAACCCTTAATCCGAATAATTAAACCCTAAACTCCCGAATATAAACCCAAACCCCATATATAAATACTAAACCTTAAACCCCCCAAATGTAAACCCTAAACTTAATTATCAAAATCTGAAATAAGACGTCTCTCTCTCTCTTCGTTTTAGAGAGAGAATCTCCTCTCTATCTTCTTCGTTCTGTTCCCACACATCCATCTTTTATAGATCGAAGAAAGGTAGAGATAAAAGTGTTTTTGTTTTTTGTTTCTGATCTTAGATCAGATTTTTGTTTTCGGCCTAGTCCGATCTTCCTTTCGATTAGCGGATTGTCTTTTCGGTTTGTCGACTTTTGATGTGAAATCAAATCAAGGCAGAGCTTTTCTTAATGATTTTCTTTTATCTCTGCACTTGAATTCGTTTAATAAAGTTCTGGAAAGTCTTGTTCCTCTTTCAAAAATTTTCAAAATCCCGTTGATACTGAGAATTGGTTTTGTTTTTCTTTGGTTATGCTTGGGATCTAATTTGGATAAGAATCAATCTTTGTCCCTTTGAAAGAGATTGGTCAAGTGGTATATGGGCAAAGTATCTGAATCATATTAGATCTTCGAGTTATTAAATTAAGCTTTGGAATTTTGGAAGTTTCAGTAGAGTTGAAGCTTCTTTGAAGTGTTTCAACAAAGTTTCTTTCAAGATTTCGTTAAGATTTTTGCTGCTGTTCACATCTGAAGAATAACAAGATATTTCGACAGTATTGACGGTTGATTATGGAGGAAAGGACAAGCAGGTGGATTAACGGAGAAACTTTGCATTGAAAACAAGTTTGATTACTGCTCTTCAAGCGAAGAAGGTGATCGGCGAAGTTTTCCGGCAACCTAAGCGGTGGTTCATGTCGCAATATATCTTCATGTCGACACGTGGAAAGACACGCAGAAGATCAGAATCATGTTTACGTGTATTGATTAACTTTTGCTTTACTGTTAGGCTTGAGAATGGTCTTCATGTATTAGGTTGTAACAAAGATCCACTTGTACTAAAATTGGGTTTGGCCCTTTAATACAAATATGTTGACAAAAAAAATCAAAATCTGAAAATAGTACATAATACTATGTAATATATTAAACTATACTATATGAATATGAATTGTAGAATACACATATGTAGATTAGAAATTGGTAAAGGATGAATTTGTCAAACATTCGATGGTGATAATAGTACTGATCGTATATGTGTAGGTGATTGAGTCGGAATAACAAGAAGTATATATGTTTGTCAATATCAATGAAAAGTAAAGATGTTAGTGTTATTTCATTTCTTGCGAAAGGTATAGAAATACAAGAACATTCCATACTAATTAGTTTTATAATTTGACGCATGACACCGCGATCAATGAAAGAGTAATAATTTACGATCATTAAATAGAATAGAACATGAAAATAGTTTAATACTTATTAATTAACATGGTGAAAAAGAGAAATGTCAAAATTGAAGGTACATGTTGTTCATTTTCACAAAATAATACAGAAATACATGAGTGAGAGGAAACTATATGTGAAATAATATAATAACCTTACATAAATAGTTGCACTAAAGAGCACATACTATACTATAACTTTTTTCCACTGCATATAGTATAGTCGGCGAGTTCATCTTCTTCACATCTTCCTTTTTTCTAGACATAACGATACACACAGTCACTAGTCCACAATAATTATTTTCACCATATCATAACAATGCGACATACAATCACAATTTAAAATAAATAACAATTAAAAATTCGAGATCGGCGACATTAAAGGAACTCAAATCAAAAATTGTGATGTCACCTCGTAGTTCTCTACGGTGTCATCTTCTCCTCCAAACTCTCTGCAAGCCTAGAATCCTTGCTATTTCATCGCTGCTTGAGACTTAGTAAGATCTCTTCTTTACGTCGAATCAATAACCACCATTACTTCTACTCAAAGACTCTCCCGTTCCGGCGTCCTCACGACTCTCGATATCCGAATCCGATGAGCTTCCTCATCCATCACCGAGATAAGCTTCAAATACAATTTGCTATTCCAAAAAAATATTCTAGAAATTCCAACTGATGATGTCGCTATGTAGAAAATTGGAAAAGGAATCTCGAAAGTTGAAGAAAACATAATTTAAGGAGGTGGAGAAGGTTGTATAAACAACTAGAGCCACAACTTTTTTTAATGAATTAATAATTTAACATTACTTTTAGTGCAGGTTTTACCGGTTATACACAAGGGTAAAAATACAATATTATATAAAATATGTATTATATAGTAACAAATTAAGGGAATTGATTGGATAGTGAATTATAATATTTTTGAACGTCATACAATGCAATTTCCCTTTTAAAAACTAGTACTCCCTTTGTTTCTAAATAAATGTCACTTTAGCTTTTTCTTTTTGTTTTAAAATAAGTGTCACTTTGCATTTCCAATACAACTTTTCACATATAATTTCTTTCTTATCATTTTAAATAACCAATAGATGTTTTTTAAAATTATTTTTATTCAAATAATTGAACATTAAATAAGAGTACATTAGTATATTTTTCCATTTTCTTAATCTCCGTAAAAAATGTCAAATTGACACTTATTTATAAACGGAGGGAGTATTGTTTACATTTTCTTTTCTGTTGCTGACAGCTGTTTTATCACTTCGTGGACACAAATTTGCAGAGAAGCTGTCTTAGTCACCTACCAGTGGGTCCCCTGCGTAGAAAATAGCAAATGCACGCTACTGCATTTTTTTACCTATCACCGGGTCACTGCCTAGGAAAGGGGCAATGGTGTCACGCTTAGAAACCTTTGTCGTTTTAGCAAAAATAGAGGTCACGATTTTAATCTATACTAGATTTTGATCCGCGCTTTAAAAACGCGGGTATATTTTTACGATTTTGATAAAATTTATTTGAATTAATTATTCAAACACAAAAATTTAAAAGTTATTTTATTATAATGTTCGATTTTCACGTAATGTTTTCATATCCGACCCAGATCCATAGCTGAACCGGTACTTCCGACAACTTTTGTATAATCCAGTTAAGATTTAATTAAAATTTACTAATTAAAAATTTGAGCCAACCTGATATATATTTTAAAACCCGCAATTAATATGTAATATGATATCCGTTGATCCTCTAAAAACCCCATAAAAATTGATAATATATTTTTAAAATTTTGTTAAATAACTCATATTTTTAATATTAAAGAAAATTGATTTTTTGTAATTTGTTTCATAAAAACTCTCTTGTCATTTGAAAAAAAAAATGAAACAATGGTAACAGAAAAAAACACAATTTATTCATATAACGATATTAGTTTCTTTTAGTTATTAATAACCTATGATACGTTTACATTTTTACTTATTTTATATCTAAAAATTAGTTTTTAAAACAAATTGAATTGAAATATCATTATTAAGATAAAATGACACAATAAATAATAATTTATAAATTTTTTATCGCTAGATAATATGATGCACGGAAATATGATATTAAAATTAAATGGAAAATCATAATTTTGATAAGAGAAAAATTATTATTAATCACAAAAATAGAAAACATTATCGTTATTAATAACATATGATAAGTTTACATTTTTACTTATTTTATATCTAAGAATTAGTTTTTAAAACAAATTGAATTGACATATCATTATTAAGATAAAATGACACAATAAATAACAATTTATAAATTTTGTATCGCTAAATAATATGATGCACGAAAATATGATATTAAAATTAAATGGAAAATCATTATTTTGATAAGAGAAAAAATGTTATTAATCACAAAAATAGAAAACATTATCAGTTACCATTAATATAGGAAATATTTAGTTTCTTAGTTAATTAAGATTCTAAAAATAAATAATGATATTATCTTATAAATATGATTAAAATCTAGGGGTAGAATTCTAAATTTTAACAATAGGATCCTGCTTTAATAGTATAGATTTTTGAATGAATAAAAAAATTCAAAT
>CAJHQP010012581.1:0-11659 GCA_905132765.1 Moricandia arvensis
TTCCGCAACCTCAGTGTTTCAATCGATCAATCCTTTCAACCCATCTATCCATAAACCCTAATTCGTCCATCAAGCCAATATCCATTCAAAAACCATCTTTCAATACTGTTACAGAGTAGATCCAACCAAAATCAGAGTGGAAATCCTTGGGAAAAAAGTCATTTAAGTTTTGCTTCAGGGCATTACTTTAGAAAGGAAGGCTATTTGTTTTTATGACAATAGATTGTGTGGTGCCTAATTGTTCTTTGAGAGATCTTTTTGTCAGGGAATCCCATGGGGGCAGTCTTAATGGGACACTTTGGGATTGCAAAGACCTTGAAAGTTTTGCAGGATCACTTCTATTGGCCGCACATGAAGAGAGATGTGGAGAGGAATCTGTGGAGAGGTGTGCTACTTGCAAGCATGCCAAGTCCCAAGTTCAAAACCAGGGTTTGTATACTCCTTTGCCCATTCCACCACCATCCCTGGAATGACATCTCTATGGACTTTATTGTTGGTTTGCCTAAGAACTAGAACCGGAAAGGATTCTATCTTTGTTGTTGTTGATAGGTTCTCTAAGATGGCACATTTCATAGCATGTCACAAGACTGATGATGCATTACATGTAGCTAACTTGTTCTTTAAGGAGGTTGTACGTTTGCATGGCATGCCTAGAACTATAGTTTCTGATAGGGACACTAAGTTTCTTAGTTACTTTTGGAAGACACTTTGGTCTAAGTTAGGCACTAAGCTATTGTTCTCTACTACATGTCATCCACAAACTGATGGGCAAACTGAGGTAGTTAATATGACTTTAGGAACACTCCTGCGTGCATTCATTAGAAAGAACTTAAGGACATGGGAAGAATACTTACCACATTGTGAATTTGCATACAATCATGCTATGCATTCTGCTTCTAAGTATTCTCCTTTTGAAATTGTTTATGGGTTCAATCCCACCTCTCCTTTGGATCTAATGCCTTTACCTGAGTGTGAAAGGATAAGTCTAGATGGCAAGAAGAAAGCCGAGTTGGTCCAACAGATTCATGAGAAGGCTAGACAGAACATTGAGCAGAAGACCAAGCTTTATGAGAAGCAAGCTAACAAGGGGAGACGTGTGAGGACCTTTGAAGTTGGTGACCAAGTGTGGTTGCACCTGAGGAAGGATAGGTTCCCCAACGAGAGGAAGTCCAAGCTGATGCCAAGGGTTGATGGACCCTTTGAGATCATCCACAAGATCAATGACAATGCCTACAAGCTTGATCTCCAAGGTAAGTATCATGTATCAAATAGCTTCAATGTCACTGACTTGGCTCCTTTGCTGTAGATGAACCTGATTTGAGGACAAATCCTTTTCAAGAGGGAGGGGATGATGTGATCATGGACCGGATCACTAAGGAGAACAAGGGAGAGTCTAGATGAGCCACATGAAGCCACATTGCACAACAACTTGGTGATGATGCTCTAGCCATTCCTGAAGGTCCCCATGACTCGTTCCAGAGTCAAGAAGCTCAAGGAGAATGTTGTTGGATTACTCACTTCACATCCACAACAAGAAAGTCTTGGACAAGGTCTGATCCGAGATGTCTTGATCACCATTCAAGCCATCTCTACATCAAACTGAGTTAGTGTCTAGGCAAGACATGGGGTGCGTGCTCTTTTCCTTGCTTTTGGTTTTGTCCCACGAGGTTTTCCAGGAGGAAGGTTTTTAACGAGGCCACAACTTGTCTTCACATCACTTAGGCTCTATTCTCGGTCCAAGGCTAAATGAAGTTACATTTTTATTTCATTTTAAACTTATGTTAAACTTAGACTATAGTTTTCTTTCTTTCCTTTTTTGGTTCATGTCGAAACCCTAGAGAGTATGTTCTCTGGTTTCTTATTTAAAGGGTTCTCTACACCCTCTTGTACTCATCCAACTTTTTCAATAACAAGTATCATTCATTCTTGACGGCTCTCTCTCTAGAAAGTGTGCCGAGTTCTGGTGTGTGTAGTATCCAGAGACCTAAGGGGTGTTTAGTTTGGTGTGTCATATCCAAATCATTCATCTAGGAGTATCAAGAGATCATTCATCCCTCTTGTGTCACCATTCAATCCACACGCCTTGAAGAACTCGAGTCTCTGATTCGTTCTTGCAAGGATCTATCCATTCCCATCAACCAAAGAGCATCCTAGGGACGCATCACAACAGGGTAAACAAGTATGAAGAAAGAAGGTTAATGGAAAACTGTGACCATTGCAAGAGACAAGGTCACAAGAAGCATCAGTGCTGGATCCTCCACCCACATCTCAAGCCAAACAAGTTCATGAAGGATAGAGATGCAAGGGCAAATGTGAGCAATGGAGGAAGTGATCAGCATCTGATGAGTGGAGCCAGGAACATCAAACCGGGCATCAGAGACTGAAGGAAGAGAAGTGTTAAAATTAAAAATAGAATAGCCAGAGGAAAGGGATTTAGTCCATGATCAAAGACAAGTGCATCAAGAGAAATTGATTTGGGCTATCTGTGCAGTCTTGCTCCACAAGCTACCGTCTTGACCTAACCTGACTTGCAAGGACAAGGAATGAGTTAGGGAGGACCTTGTGGACGTGATAAGCTCCAGAAACCTAAGAAACTCAGTTTGAATTCAAATGGAAGGATCTGGCTTGATTTAAGCAAGAAGAAGTCACATGGGTGCATAAGGAGCTGTGTAGACCTGTCACTATCACCAAGGAAGGTTGTGCCTCTCCTCCTGTCCCTTTCTACTCTTCCTGACGAGCCAGACCTTGGCTTTATCCCCTTTTGGCCTCTTCTCAGTCTATACAGGAATTATTTGTTTATGTTTCCCTGTTTTAATAATTGTTTAATCATGTGTATTGCCTATTTAAAGACTTCCCCATCACTTGTAAACACTTACCAGAATCAATAGACAAGTTTCTCTCTCTAAACTCGTGGCTCTCTCTCTTCTTGCTTGTGTCTAAACAATATTCACAATGTAAGGAGTTAAGTATTATGGTTTAGAGGCTGCCTTAGCTCTTTCTCTCTTAAGGCAGCCTAATACTTGTCAAACTCACTCTAAACTCTTCTTTATCTACTGTCTTAAACTCTAGCTTACTGATTCTAAATCCCATTCATCAAAGTACACAAACTCTAAGTGTTGTGTTACTTCTCAGGATTAGATTCATACTAGAGAGTTTCTGCTTCATAAAACCAGTTTACTGTCTAGCATTCTTGGTTATATAGTAAGCTGTGTATGAGGATTCAATCACAAGTTGGTTGTCTCTTCCTTTGAATGGTGAGTTCCTGTTGTATGGTTGAAGAGGATTCAGTTACAAGTTAACTGAAGACTCTCTTGACATGAGACAAACACTCATGAATTCCAACATGGTATCAGAGCTTTGTTGCTCTTCTTTGGGATCAAACTCACCTCTTTTCTCTCTGTTTTTTGAATAAATCCTTTCTCTCCCACTCTGATATAGTGTAAGCTTGCTCAATACTTGTTAGTATCTTGAGTCAAGGATGAGGAAGAGAAAGATTTCAAAAATGCTCACCATTATGCTTTATCCACTGGATAATAACTTTCTCTTAATGGAGCATCTCTTTGACCAGTGGACAAACTGTTTTGATCCATTGGTTTCACTGTTGTCTAAGGCCACAGAAATATTTGTTCATGTGTTATTCTGATGGTTCTCTTGTTGCAATCTCTGGAAAACATCAGTTCATGAGTTATTCCAGTGGCACATGTCTATGATCAGTGGATAAATTAATTGTCCAATGGTCCATTGTGTTTCAGCTTACTAAAGCACCAACTCTTGATGAGTATTGGATGCTCTTGGCTATTAATGCTTCCGCAAAACTCAAGAAAACAGAGCAAAACTCTGTCCATTAGAACTCTTGAGCAAATTTCTATTTTTCTATTCTCTATTCTCTCATTCACAGGATACTTATTCTCAATCATTCTCCCATTCTCTGGCCTACTAATACTCTGGATGCCCATGTTGATCAGAGCCTACACATGATGTATATTCCTGACCATGGGAGATTGCCCACTGCCCATCAACACTTTGGAAACTGATTGTGTCCATTAACTCCCAAGATGGTTGAGAGGATGAAGGGGGCAGTGGAGAGATTGCTCAGAAGTGACTTACCTGATGCCAAGAGGGTGGACAGGAAGTACACTCAAGAGAAAAGGCCACAATTCAAGTCAAAAGGGTTGTGGTCTCAAGGCATTGGTGATCATCATTGGCTCTCATCTTCCAAGCTTGAACATATACTCTCATTCTCAGGTCAAGCTTGAGGAGGGGTGTTAATATGAGAAGCCAATGTCCATTCTTCATAAAGTTATGCAAGGGAAGTACCTAAAACTATACTTATTCTTGTTTGAATAGGTTTGCCCCTTGAGAATTGATGCAGGTGGTGTGTGGCATGTTTGAATCAGGTACTTGGACCTCATGAGAAGAGTCTGGTCGTGGAACAAACCCTTTGATGATGGCAGGATGTCAGAAGAAAGGGGGGAGACTAAGAACCAGCCACATCGAGAGTTCCAAGCAGTTTTGAGTGTGAAGCAAGGAAGGCATTGGTGTCTGCTTGTCATTTAAGTAAGGCCATGATCCAGGGTTTATGAGTCCCTAAACTAGATCATAAGACTCATAAACCCACTGGCCAATCCCTAGGCTGAGGGTAGTTGCACTCTTTTTCCCTAAGTGATGGTTTTTATCCCATGAGGTTTTTCTACACTTAGGTTTTTAATGAGGCAAGTACTCTCAGTTCCAAGCTTGCCCAAGGATCTCTTATGGTCAAGCTTGAGGGGGAGTGTTAAAATTAAAAAGAGAATAGCCAGAGGAAAGGATTTAGTCCATGATCAAAGACAAGTGCATCAAGAGAAATTGATTTGGGCTATCTGTGCAGTCTTGCTCCACAAGCTACCGTCTTGACCTAACCTGACTTGCAAGACAAGGAATGAGTTAGGGAGGACCTTGTGGACGTGATAAGCTCCAGAAACCTAAGAAACTCAGTTTGAATTCAAATGGAAGGATCTGGCTTGATTTAAGCAAGAAGAAGTCACATGGGTGCATAAGGAGCTGTGTAGACCTGTCACTATCACCAAGGAAGGTTGTGCCTCTCCTCCTGTCCCTTTCTACTCTTCCTGGACGAGCCAGACCTTGGCTTTATCCCCTTTGGCCTCTTCTCAGTCTATACAGAATTATTTGTTTATGTTTCCCTGTTTTAATAATTGTTTAATCATGTGTATTGCCTATTTAAAGGCTTCCCCATCACTTGTAACACTTACCAGAATCAATAGACAAGTTTCTCTCTCTAAACTCGTGGCTCTCTCTCTCTTGCTTGTGTCTAAACAATATTCACAATGTAAGGAGTTAAGTATTATGGTTTAGAGGCTGCCTTAGCTCTTTCTCTCTTAAGGCAGCCTAATACTTGTCAAACTCACTCTAAACTCTTCTTTATCTACTGTTTTAAACTCTAGCTTACTGATTCTAAATCCCATTCATCAAAGTACACAAACTCTAAGTGTTGTGTTACTTCTCAAGGATTAGATTCATACTAGAGAGTTTCTGCTTCATAAAACCAGTTTACTGTCTAGCATTCTTGGTTATATAGTAAGCTGTGTATGAGGATTCAATCACAAGTTGGTTGTCTCTTCCTTTGAATGGTGAGTTCCTGTTGTATGGTTGAAGAGGATTCAGTTACAAGTTAACTGAAGACTCTCTTGACATGAGACAAACACTCATGAATTCCAACAAGAAGGTGGTGAGAACAAGGCATTGGTGACCTATACTGCTCAACCAACCAACCGTCCAAATGAGCATGAGTTCATCCGCAGGTCAGAGATGGATGCTCTCATCAAGATGCTCAAGGACAATGGTAACATCTTTGGTAACCTCAGGGGATATTCATTTGGTGCATCTAAAGTTACTAGCCTGTATAATCAAACTGATGCTTATACTCACTCTAGGACTGCTGGTCTATCTCTTAGTGCTTGTAGCATGTCTAAACCATTGATAGTTGATTCAGGTGCATCACATCATATGATTAGTGATACTAGTCTTATTAAAGAAATAGAACCTGCTCATGGACATGTTATGATTGCTAATGGTGATAGGATTCCAATAAGGGGTATAGGCAAATTAAAACTGTTTGATAAGGAGTCTAGAGCTTTTTATATGCCTGAGTTTGCTTCAAACTTGCTATCTGTTAAGAAATGCACTAATGATCTCAAATGCAAAGTTATCTTCAGTCCTAATGATGTTAAGTTTTAGGATATTGAAAGCAATCGAGTGATTGGGCAAGGAGTTACAAAAGGAGACCTATATCTACTTGAAGAGATTAATGTTTTGCCTGATCATAATTGTTCCTTTATTTCTGCTTCTGCTTCTACTTTAAATAAGAATGCTGTTAACTTGAAGAGAAGAAATGAACATCTGAAGCTATTTGTTGAAGATGGTCCAAAGTGCAAAGTTAGGGCAAGTCCTCCGGAGATGTTTTGTCAAGGCTTAAAGAGTATCCAGAGGCTTTTGTAAAGCCAGGAATAGGTCCAAGAAGAGCTTAGACTGAAGTAGGAAGCTATTGGAGAAGTTTGGGTTCAGTTGGTCGAATGTGCAAAAATAGGGCAACATGTACGGACGGCCGTACGGACTGTACGGACCGTACGGACATGGTCGATCCGAAACATTTTATTTCGACCATCTGAAGTGATTTGGAGCCTGTGCAAAATTAGGGCAAAAGTGTACGGTCAGACTTATATCCGTACACCTCCTGATGTTTGTGCAAAACCCGGGACCTTGGAGAACAAGGCAAGAAATGATTCTTTATGGTTTGTAGAAGATGCTTTGGAATATGCTTGAGGAAGCATCCAGGAAGCTCCCCTTTACCAGCTCATACTCGCATTCAACCTTGGCCACATGATGAGTCCACAAGCCAGCACAAGACAGCCTGTCCCTTGACCAAAGGCGTGCTGCAATAAGGACCAAGTATTTTGAATACTGAATGTAGACAGCTTCTGGTCCATATTCACTTCAGCTCTCCACCACTCTCCTTTCACTACACGGATTGCCTCCACCATCCAGAGATCATCCTAACCGTTCATGCTCTTCAAGTGTTTCTATCCTTAGGATCTAGGTTTATTATTTGCTACTTGTATTGCTTATAAAAGGCCATAAGTGGCGATTGTAAACATTAAGTGTGAGAGGGGGATTTCCCCTCCTCCTTCTTAGTCTCAAACTTACCTTGTCTCTCTAAACTCTTCATTCTCTGGTTCTGAATCTCTATTCTCACGTTCTTAGTCTACCAAGTCTCATAATCTCTTAGTCTCTCACTCCTATTATTGATTCTTCCATCAGTCTCTCCTTCATTGTTACACAAGACTCATTACCAACCTGTTAAGGAAGATTCATCACGCATACAAACAGTCTGAGATCTGAAAATCTAACATGGTATCAGAGCCAGGTTCATCTGAACTTGGTATTGCTTCTGTCTAAGGCTCAAAAGCTCACTCCCATGCCATTTCCAAACCGAGAAGAACTTTCTGTCCAGCTGGTGGTTCAACCTCTTCAAGAAGAAGTTGTTCTCTCCCATGGCGCCCAGAAACCCTCCTCAGTCCATTCTGATATACCTCCTGAAGAAAGAAAATGGTGGTTTCTTTGGCATGGTGGTGATGCGTCCCTAGGATGCTCTTTGGTTGATGGGAATGGATGGATAGATCCTTGCAAGAACGAATCAGAGACTCAAGTCCTTCAAGGCGTGTGGATTGAATGGTGACACAAGAGGGATGGATGATCTCTTGATACTCCTAGATGAATAACTTGGATATGACACACCAAACTAAACACCCTTAGGTCTCTGGATACTACACACCAGAACTCGACACCTTCTAGATACTTGTTAAGAATGAATGATACTTGTTATTAAAAAGTTGGATGAGTACAAGAGGGTGTAGAGACCTCTTTAAATAAGAAACCAGAGACATATCCTCTAGGGTTTCGACAAGGACCAAAAAAGGAAACTAGAGTTTAACATAAGCTTTTAAATGAAATGAAATAAAATGTAAACTTCTATAGTCTTGGACCGAGATAGGACTTAGGTGATGTGAAGACAAGTTGTGGCCTCGTTAAAAACCTTCCTCCGGAAAACCTCGTGGGACAAAACCAAAAGCAAGGAAAAGAGCACGCACCCCATGTCTTGCCTAGACACTAACTCAGCTTGATGTAGAGATGGCTTGAATGGTGATCAAGACATCTCGGATCAGACCTTGTCCAAGACTTTCTTGTTGTGGATGTGAAGTGAGTAATCCAACAACATTCTCTTTAAGTTTCTTGACTCTGGAACGAGTCATGGGACCTTCAGGAATGGCTAGAGCATCATCACCAAGTTGTTGATGCAATGTGGCTTCATGTGGCTCATCTAGACTCTCCTTGTTCTCCTTAGTGATCCGGTCCATGATCACATCATATGCACTCTTAAAGGTTGCATCCTCAGCTACAAGCTCTTCAGGTTCATGCTTCCATTCTTTGGTGCTTTCCATGATCACATCATCCCCTCCCTCTTCAAAAAGATTTGTCCTCAAATCTGTTTTACCTACAATAGAGGGGACCAAGTCAGTAACATCGAAGTTTAAAATCAGATTACGCTTACCTTGCAAGCCTCTTTGATAGGCATTGTTGCTGACTGGTTTGGATATGTAGAAGGCATTAATCCATTTAGTTCCTGATTCCTTACTCAAACCTGATATATTGAAACAAAGCAAGTTAGCACATGAAAGTTTATCAAAGAGTAATAATCTTATCCCAAATTGGTTTTTGCTCGGTTTTGGCTTGTGTGCTGCATCTGGTGGTGCTTCTTTGATGAGGATGAAGCCAGTGACGTCTTGGTGCTTATCCTGATCCAAATCAGGTGGCTTGAACCGCTTGTCTTCCATATGCTTGTTCTTTCTTCTTGTATGCTTCCAAGCTTCATCATAATCTGCACATGGCTCTTTTGAAAAAGACAAGTGCATCATATCTGTCTAATTGATAAAAGAACCCTTGAAAACATGATCACTTACCTTAGCATGCTCACCTGGTCGCCATATATAGGATTGAGATGTTTTAAACTTAGAAAAATTCAAAGATAGCCAATACAGGATCACCCGATTTGTAGAACCCATAACTCTTTCATCTGAGAAGATTTGGACTTGATTCCAAATCGATGTGAGACCCTGATGAGTTAAGTTTCCATGGCAGTCGAGTTTGATGGTTAATGCCTTGTGGTTGTTGAGATATGACCCTCGGACTGTTCCTATGTCAAGGCTGGCGGCTAGACAGTTTCCAAGGTTTGATGGTTGCATCATCAACTTAGCCAACAACCCATTCTTGATACTCTGATCATTATCATAGCTTCTCTTTTCGAAAATGGTAGATCTCAAAACAGTTTGATCTGTACCCACAGCAAGCAAATCAGGCTTCATGTTTTTCTTTGAGTTTAGATAGTTACCCCGGGTTGGTTTCTTTGGAGATTGTTGTAGACTAAGTTCCTCTGGTGGTTTCTCTTTGATTTGAGAAGAAAACATGAGTTCTTCTCCTGCTCCAGTAATCACTTCACCATTGACTCTAGTGAATTCTTCATCTCCAATTACATTTTGTTAATCTTTGCATTGGTACTGAAGTTGCTGCATATCTGGTGGCTTCCATATCTTGATATGGTCAAGATGCAAGTCTTTTTGATCAACTTCAAACTCCTTATGACCCCAACTTGTTCTAGCACGAACAGAGCACTCTCCAAAGGTGATAATCTTGTGGAAACATTCTCTAGGTCTCCACGAGTAGGTCTGTAACCTTCCAGCACAATCAGATATAAGTTTCTCTTGGGAAAGATCCAAACCGACATGTTTTGCAAAACTAGCAATATCTTGATGATCAGGAGGCCATTTTCTGCGTTGTCTGGTTTGTTGGATCCGTGACTGATTTGGCTTCATTCTCCAGTTGGTTTCATAGTGAAACTATTGCTGAGCTGAGACGTGCAACCCCTTATCTTCAGAGGATGAGAAATCTACAAAATCAAATGTTGGTGCAGCTGAACTCTTCTTAATCTTTTGATCTTGTTCTTCTGATTCCAGACCTCTCCTCCAGGCTCAAATACAACATGTCTCGTATCCAAGTCGTGTCTTGATAGTTCCACTTCTCCTTCCTTGTACCAAACAAAAGGAGTGAACAGAAAAGTACCTAAGAAGGTCCTTTGGAAATCACATGGATCAAAGACAATTAGTTGATTCATTCTACGTGCTCTCTGAGGTTCCCTGGGTGTCTTCTCTGCTACCATGTGTTGTGTTAAAGGGACCATGACGTTCTGAACAGGCTGCTCTTCTTTATGAAAGATATGGGAGGTCACCTTGTCTTGATCTTCTTGGATAGGCGCAACTGGTGCTGGTTCTTGATGCTGTGTTTCAATGGATGGACGTGTTGTGTTGGTCCGTTTGATTTGCTTCTCCACATCCATCATTACTTGTAACAATGCCTCCTTATCCTTTTCACTGAATAAACAGAATTGTTTATCTTCCTTAAATGGCTTAGAGACTGTCTTCTCCTTGCTGTAACAGATTGGTTCCTTTCCATCAAGACTTTCAATCTTCTTCTCCCACTCAGCTTTGCCATGGAATGGGGGTATCTTGATCTTCAAACCAGCAAGTTCATCTCCCTGGTTCATTCTTCTCTCTTGGACACGCCTAGGTCTTCTTGAGGATGAGCTGAAGTGTTCATACTCTTCATCAGTCTCCTCATAACCATCATGTTCTTGGCGAGTTGTTTGGCGAGTTGCTTGCGGTCTCTCCTCTCTCCTAGTCTCTTGGTTTGGCAAGTGACTAGTAGCTCTCCTGATGTCTTCTCTAAGCTCTCTCCTGATGTCATTGAGGTTGGTCCTCATCACCTCGGTCATGGTTGCCACCATGTTTTGGTTAAGTTGAGCCGACATAGCCTCCATGAGAAACTTGTTCTTCCTGACGAGTGAAGCTTCTTCTTCAGACTCGACTTCCATGCTTCCTGCACACAAAGGTAAACAAAATAACCAGTAAAAGGTTTCTAGGGAAGAAGACAAGCAAAAAGGAAAAAGAAAACAAGCAAAAAGGAAAAGCAAACAAGCTTGTAATGCAAGACAAAAGTAAAAAGGATAATCGGCTAGAAAAAGGAAATCGATTCAAGCAAAATGGAAAAGCTTCTAAACCTTTTCCTAAACTCTTCTAAGGTTTTCTAGCACCCTAACAAGCTTATTCTACTCGTGTTCAAGGTGAGAAACAAACTAGACTAATGCACAAAGTAATCGACACAAGGAATGCATGCGGCTAGGGTTTTTATCTCTCTAGGGTTTCCGAAAAAATCCAAATAAGGAAAGTCTCAAAGTTCTTGTCTAAACTCTTATGCAGTCACGAACAGCCCTAAACAAAAGAGTTCTAATGCTTATTCAAGATGATATAGATTGAACACGGATGAAACAACAAAAGAAAACAAGAGAACAAAAGAGGATAGCGAGTACTTCCCAACCAAAGTTGCTCTGATACCACTTGATGCGTCCCTAGGATGCTCTTTGGTTGATGGGATGATGGATAGATCCTTGCAAGAACGAATCAGAGACTCAAGTCCTTCAAGGCGTGTGGATTGAATGGTGACACTGATAAAGGATTTTACTCTATCCTAATCAAAGTAGTATAGATGAGTGTCA
>CAJHQP010012582.1:0-11658 GCA_905132765.1 Moricandia arvensis
TTACTCAGACCAACACAATCAACACACATAATGTCTCTTGCTCGTCCAGAAGTCTCAACTTCCTTTCCTTTGTCCAAACGAGCAGGAACATTAGTCTTAAAAGCATTATGTGTTGTGGGAGGAGACTTACCTTTGTCTGGATAGCTTGGTTTTGGAGCGTATGCCGGTTTGGGAGCAAGAGCCGGCTTTGAGTAGTTCTTTCTTTTGACTTGCTGTTCAATCAAAATGGCCTTGTGTAACATTTGCTCCACACTACCATACTCTTGAAGCTCCATACGATCTTGGATGTCACGGTTGAGACCTGAAAGAAATCGTGCCATTGTGGCATCCATGGGCTCGTCCACATCAGCCTTGATCATCAAGATCTCCATTTCTTGGTAGTAGTCTTCCACAGACTTGGTGCCCTGAAGTAGGCGTCTCAACCTCTGGTGGAGGTCTCGGTGATAGTGAGTAGGGACAAATCGTCTCCTCATCAGCATGGTAAGTTCATCCCATGTTTCAATCGGTCTTTCACCTGTTCTCCTCCTATGAGTCACAACTTGGTCATACCAGTTAATAGCATAGCCAGAAAATTCAGTAGCAGCCAATCTAACTTTCTTAAGATCAGAGAAGTTTTGACAATCAAAGACAAGTTCAATCTTTCTTTCCCATTCAAGGAAAGCATCAGGATCGTTTTTACCATCAAAAGTTGGGATTTTCAGTTTCAATCCTCCTAAGCTATCATCAACACGATCATTTCTAGAAAATGGATTGACATCACCTTGCTCTCGGTTCCTATGACCTCTCCTAGGTCGGTTGGTTGACCTGACTTCATCCTCTCGAAGATCTTCCCCTAGGGTCTCATCATCGGACCGGTTGTGCCTCCTTGTGCGATCTCTTCTTGCTCTGGTTCTAGGATGAGTTTGTTGACTGGCCTGAAGCTCATCAAGCCTTTGATGGATCTGGTCTAAACCTGCATTCATCAAGTTAGTCATAGAATCATTCAAAGCACGCATTTGAAGGTTAGACAATCCAGCAAATGAGTTTCCGGGTTGGTTCCTTTCTCCTTCACTACTCATGGTTCCTGAAATTTCTTAAACACAAAACGTTAGACAAAAACCTCACACTCTCAAGTGTTTGATCCTCACCCACACACGTGTTTCTCTCAGATTTTGGTGATGACACACACGAGTTTCCACTCTAGGTTCTAAGAGAACTGATCAAGAATCCCAATGGACAATTCCAAGTAAACAAGAGGGAATTTTCTTAAGATAGAAAGATAAGAGATTTTTGGGGTTTTGAAATCCGTCTTAACCTCCTCAAAGGCTGGATTTCTCCTCAGCCAGCAGGTTTTCTCTTCCACCACCAATCCACAAATCACACTCTTGATTCTCTTTTCTTTTTTTTTGATCGAGATTTTTCTTTTCCTTTCTTTTCTTTTATTTTCTCTCTTTTTTTTTTATATACTAGTGGATGGTAATGAGGGGCCCGGATTTAAGATAGATAGAAGAAGAAGTGTTTGAAGAAAATGGAAGATGAGAAAGATGGATGAATAGACAATACCGGAAGAGTGGCTCTGATACCACTTGATACGCCCTAAGATAGGATCACTCGACCGGATTGGGTTGATATGAACTCCGGAAGGAGAACTGATGGATTGAAGGGTCGCACGAAGGTTGCGGAAGGCCTCCGATATTCCCGTCTTCAGTTGGCGCTTGATATGACTCACAAGTCCACCAAAGGAAGATGCTCTCGTCGTTGCTTGATATGACTCACAAGACCAACGATTTGAGGTTTGTTTATCTCGGATATGACTCACCAAGAAAACAAGAAGAGTTCTTCAAAGAACAGAATGGACTTTCGTGAACGGATGACCACTTTAGATGAACCAAATCTTCAGAGAGCTTAAGTATCCTTGCTTTAGAGAGATTAGAATGATCGATCATCATGAGATCTTCAAACTGGTCGGAAAAGTCTTGTTCATGTCCGTCGGGCCATGCGGTACGTACCAAACGGGTCAGAAGCGAAGTGGTGTGTCCGTTCTCTGGTTCCACTCGTTGATCTTGAGTTCTGGCTTGACTATTGGTCTTAGAATGTCGAATGGGTCGGGAAAGACTTGCTGTGGTACAGTCCATTCGTTCATTAGGTCGTGATTCCAGCCTTAGGTCATTTCCGGATGTACGCGGGTCGATTCTGTACACGGCACTGTTCGTTGATCTGGTACGGTCGGATGGGCGAACCTCGGTTGGACTGATCTGCTCATCCTGATCACCATGCTGGGCTGGTTCCTCGTACTGGGTGCATCAATATGTGTATCCCCTTTCTACCAGTCTTGAATTCTTCCTTTCAGGCTTCCCATTGCTCAAGTATTTGATGGTGAATATCCATCTACTGGTGACTGCTTTCTTTCCTTTTGGTAACTCAGATTCATACCAGGTATCATTTACCACCATTGCATTGATTTCTTCACCTACTGAGTCTGTCCATTCCTTGTCTTTCATTGCTTCTTCATATGACCTCAGAATGTCTTCTTGATCTAGCTGACCCATAAACACTTGATGCTCTTTTGGAAATTGAGCCAAGGAGAAACTCACTGAAGTGGGATGTGCAACAGCCTGACTATTGTAATTGATGTGTCCCTAGGATGCTCTTTGGTTGATTGGGAGGATAGATCCTTGTTTAAACATAACATAAGCTTAAAATGTAAATACTTCTGCTGGTCTTGGGCCGAGAGAGCCTAAGTGATTTGTAAGACAAGTCGTGGCCTCGTTAAAAAACCTTCCTCCAGAAAACCTCGTGGGACAAAACCAAAAGAAAGGAAAAGAGCACACACCAAATGTCTTGCCTAGACACTAACTCAGCTTGATGTAGAGATGGCTTGAATGGTGTTCAAGACATCTCGGATCAAACCTTGTCCAAGACCTTCTTCTTGTTGTTGATGTGAAGTGAGTAATCCTACAACAGTCTCCTTAAGTTTCTTGACTCTGGAACGAGTCATGGGACCTTCTGGACTGGTTAGAGCATCGTCACCAGGCTGCTGGTGCATTGTGGCATCATGTGACTTAGCTACATTCTCCTTGTTCTCCTTAGTGATCCGGTCCATGATCACATCATCCCCTCCCTCTTGAAAAGGATTTGTCCTCAAATCTGATTCATCAACAGCAAAAGGGGACAAGTCAGTTGTAAGTTTATGAAGAATATGAGGAAGAACACTCAAGAAAAGGAGAGAGAGAATGTATTTGATTCGAGAGAAGAAGAAAGAGAGAGAGGTTTGCTGTTTGAACTCGAGAGAGAATAGAGAATGAGGAAGGATTCTTTTTCCTTGCTTCTGAATAAACAGGTTTACAAGAGCCTAAATAGGCAAGATGCCTTCTGCCCATAAATGAATAAACAAAAGGAATACATTAAAATAATGTTGCTCTGGACGAGATGCTGGAGAGGGAAAGGGACATGTCCTGAACGGTCTGCCTGCAAGTGGGTGAGCTGAGCACATGTGACTTTTACTATAAACAATTCACCCTTTGTCTTCTTGCCTCCAACGGATCCCTCTTCTGTTTGAATATTCAAACTCGGCGAGTGCTCCTCTATTCCTTGTCTCTCAAGTCTCCTCTAGGTCACAGATGAGTGACTTGCAAGTCAAGTCATTCCTTACACATGTACGGACTGCCTTGTCTCCCAAGTAACTTCATCCTCTTCATTTCTCTGTCTTCTTTATTCCCTAAGGTCAATACTACCCCTCAAGCTTGATCCAATGCAATGATCAAGCTTGGAAACCATGAAGACTTCCCTCATTAACACCTTAGTATGCAAAACCCTGTTTTTTTTTTGGATAAAAACATACTAAGGAAAGAGTAGAAGCTCCATGGCTAAGAGGATCATGCCTTGGTAATGTCAGTGAGTCCAAGTTTAGGATAAATGGACTCACACACCTTGGTACTTGCGGCTTTAGTGAAAATGTCGGGCAACTGATCTTCACTCCTTGTGTAGCAAGGCAGTATGACTTCTTGTATCACCATTTGCCTCACCTTACGGCAATACACCTCAATGTGTTTTGTCCTTTCATGAAACACTGAGTTTGAGGCTATGTGAATGGCTGCCTGGTTGTCACAATGCATTGTGATTGGAGAAGTGATCTCAACTCCAAAATCTTTGAGTAATCCTTTGATCCACACCAGCTCATTTGTGAGTTTCCTCATGGCTCTGTATTCAGCTTCAGCACTTGAACATGAAACCACTTTTTGCTTCTTGCTTTTCCAGGTTACCAAGTTGCCTCCAATGAAGGTGCAATAGCCAGTGGTGGACTTCCTATCATTTCTGTCTCCTGCCCAATCAGCATCACAGTATCCTACTACTTCTGTGTTGCCATTACATCCGATCCATACTCCTTGTCCAGGAGCTCCACTAAGATATCTAAGTATCCTTTCCACCATTTTCCAGTGATGAACCTTTGGCACTTGCATATGCTGGCTCACCTGGTTCACAGCAAAACAGATATCAGGTCTAGTGATGGTTAAGTAGATAAGCTTACCCACTAGTCTTCTGTATTGTTTTGGATCATCAAATGGTGTTGCCTCATACTCCCCCTCACGCAAGATCTTATACCCATCCTCAAGTGGAGTCTTTGCTGGTTTCTCTCCAAGCATACCTGCTCCATTCAAGAGATCAAGTGTGTACTTTATCTGGGATAAGAAGAGCCCTTCTTTAGATCGGCATACTTCTATTCCAAGAAAGTACTTTAGTTCACCCAAATCTTTAATATCAAAAACAGATTTCAAATAAGCTTTAGTGGTTTGTATACCTTCTTTGTCACTCCCTGTGATGATAATATCATCAACATACACAACGATGACTACTATACCTTGTTGGCTGGTAAGAGTGAATAGAGTATGGTCTGCCTCAGATCTACTAAACCCTTTTCCATTGAGGGTAGTGCTGAGCTTATGGTACCAAGCTCTTGGTGATTGCTTCAGCCCATAGATAGCCTTCTTGAGTCTCAACACATTTCCTGGTTTGACCATGTCTTCTAGACCAGAAGGAGGGCGCATGTAGACCTCATCCTCTAGTTCTCCTTGAAGGAAGGCATTCTTCACATCCATTTGCCATAGATCCCACTCCAAGTTGGTTGCAAGTGAGAGTATGATTCTGATGGTGTGGAGTTTTGCTACTGGTGCAAATGTATCCAAGTAATCTTCTCCATAAGTCTGAGTGAACCCCCTTGCCACTAGTCTTGTCTTCTTTCTTTCTGGTTTTCCATTAGCTAGATACTTGATGGTGTAGATGAGTCGACTTATTACTGCTTTCTTTCCTTTGGGAAGCTCAGTTTCAAACCATGTATCATTCTTGATCATGGCATTGATTTCATCTTCAACTGATGCTCTCCATTCATCATCTGCCATTGCCTCTTCATAAGTTCTTGGAAGGTACTCTTGATCTACATTGCTTATGAAGGCTTGATGTTCTTCTGGATATTGAGCCAAGGAGCAAACTGCCTGAGTGGGATGAGCAACTGCATTGGCATTGAAGTATACTCTTTTATTTTTCCAGGTTTCTGGATCATGCCTAATCCTGGTGCTTCTTCTTAATGGTTGTACTTGCACTTGCTCTTCAGTGTCCTCATCTTCATGATCTTGAGGGTGATCAGGTTGATCATGACTTTCAGAACCTTCATGATGCATTGTTCCTTCTGGTTCTGGTTGGTTGTCCCCCTCAGGATTTGGTGCGATCCTGACCAGCCTCAAACTGAGGGATTTGAAGACCAACTATGAAGCAGTTAGGAGAGTGATCAAGACACAATCTACTGGGCTGTATAGAAGCTTTAATGATCTGATCAGAGAGACAATGGAGCAGAATGTTACATGTATCAAGAAGGATATCTTTGTGTGCAAACTGGACCAGGAGTACATCAAGGACGAGCTGGGCTTTAACATGGACGTGCATAAGGTGTTATTGGCTGAGAAGGGGCCTTATAAGCCCACAAAGAGCAAGGATAAGCCACCATGGGCTTTACTTGGACGAATTGTACTATTTAGTGTATTTGGGCTTTTTTTATTTAAGTAAACTAACTAGGAGTAGTATTTGGGATTTGTAAACCCATTAGGAATAGGATTAGGGTTAGGGTTTTATAAACCAATTAGAAATAGGTTTTGGTTTTCTATTTTCGAATTAGGATAGGGTTTTCTAGTTAGGGTTTTCTGTTTTGTCTTTATAAAGCCAAAAGCAGCACATATTGTAACTTACGCATTCTTTTAATAAAACCAGAGCTTTTGGCTTTCAAACTCGTCCCTTTGGGGACCTCCCTTCATTGTTCACGTGGTGAACAAGTTTCTTTGTCACACAAGGTAGCTTGAGCTTCTGTGATTCATCCTAGACATGAAGCAGGGTTATCATGTGTCTCAGGAGTCGCTAAACAACTCTAGAGCAGTCCATAGCTTTATGGTGAAGATCATACAACGTCCTGGAGCTTCTCAGGCTCAAGGATCCTCCCATCATCCCTCAAGTGTGATTGGGACGAGGTCTTCTTCTTTAAGGCCGCACCATGTGGTATCAGAGCAATTATTCAATAAAATTAAGATTTGGCTCAGACAATTGTCTCTTAGGAGATTCTCTATCTTGTTCACGTTTGTGAGCAGTTTATCACACTAAGGAAGAGTTAAACCTTCTGTGATCCATCCTAGACATCAAGCAGGACGCCCCTGTGTCTCAGGAGTAGATAAACATCTTTAGAGTATCTCATAGTTCTAAGGAGAAGACCATCTCCATCATCTATAATCATCCACACCCCCTTCAAGTGATCTAGGGAGTGACAGCCTATCCAAGGCCGTACCAAGTGATTCATCTAAGTACACAAACTCTAAGTGTTGTGCTACTTCTCAAGGATAGATTCATACTAGAGAGTTTCTGCTTCATATAACCAGTTTACTCTCTAGGATTCTTGGTTATATAGTAAGCTGTGTATGAGGATTCAACCACAAGTTGGTTGTCTCTGATCTTGAATGGTGAGTTCCTGTTGTATGGTTGAAGAGGATTCAGTTACAAGTTAACTGAATACTCTCTTGACATGAGACAAACACTCATGAATTCCAACATGGTATCAGAGCTTTGTTGCTATTCTTTGGGATTAAACTCACCTCTTTTATCTCTGTTTTGTTTAAACAAATCCTTTCTCTCCCACTCTGATATTGTGTTAGCTTGGTCAGTACTTGTTAGTATCTTGAATCAAGCTTGAGGAAGAGAAAGATTTCGAAATGCTTCACCATTCTGCTTTATCCATTGGGTAATAGCTTTCTCTTAATGGAGCATCTCTTTGACAAGTGGACAAACTGTTTTGATCCATTGGATTCATTGTTTTATAAGCCACATAAAACACTTCTTCATGTGTTATTCTGATAAGCTTGAAGCAGCTGATGCTGAGCTGGCAGCTGAAGTAGATACTCTATCAGATTCAGAGTATTTGCAGTTGGAGGAAGACTCGACTATAAAACACAAGCTCGACGTTTCTGAGAGGGCAGCTTTGGATTTAGAATTGAGTCGCAAGACTTGAGGAGAGCAGCTGGGTTAGGCCAGTGTTCTTGAGGAGATTGTGCTCGGGTTAAGCCGATGCATCTCAATCGGTTCTTGATTCAAAGTGTAGTTCATCTTCTCATTGATTCAATAAAGTGTTTGGAGAGTTTGTGATTGAGTTTAGAGAGTGCTTTGGGGTGGAATCAATACCTAAACTCTATCAATTGGTGCGGTGAGCAGTTCGAAGCATCGCGTCGGGACGTCGAGGTTGTAAGAGATGGCAACGGATAGCATAGAGATTCCAATCTTCACCAGAGATGATTTGCGGCAGTGGATTGAGTGGTTGATCGGTTTCTTTGAACGAGAACAGTTTACCGATGATGATGACAAACTAAATTTCACTCAAAGCTTCATGGAAGGGGAAGCCCGAGCTTGGTTTATTCAAAGAACAAAGATGGTGATTTTTGAAACCTGGGACGAGTTGAAGCGGAGTTGTTGATCCGTTTTGGAAGGTACGACAATCCGGAAAGAATCATGATCTTACGGGAGCAAGACCAACGATGGAAGACACTGAAAAGTTCATGGAATCACTCTAACGAGATTGCAGGGTCGTCGAATCTCTCGTTTCAGGTACATTCTCCTTTGAATGAATTGGACGATCTTCCGTTAGGATATCGAAGGAATCATAATGTGTCTGCTAGTAGTGATAGCTTGTTGAAGCAGATTGAATTTCCGATTTTTGATGGCTCAATGTCGTACTGTTGGATCCGCAAAGCAGAACGATTCTTTAGATCTGTCCAATACAGCGAAGAAACTAAGCTTGATTTGGTATCTACGAGTTTAGAAGGAGCTGGATTAGATTGGTATAAGGAAGAACTGAACAGTGGTGAATTCATAACTTGGTCCAGTTTTAAGAAAAGGTTGGTGGCTCGATTTGCACCAGATACAAGTGCACCAATCAAATCTGGTTATCCATCATTCGAGAAGGAATGTGTTTCCGTGTTTGTTCAAGAGACAGAATCTAGTACCAAGCTGAAGGAAGGACTTGAATCTGATGAACCAGACACGAGCACACAAGTCACAAGTGGTTTTCTGTCACGCACAAAGGCAGTGGTTCTTGAACTTGTTCAAGAAACAAAATCGAGTGGTTGGCCTAAGTCAATTGCAACGGTGGATACACATGACTCAAGTGGAGTACTTGAATCGACAAAAGAGTGTATTTCAGATCATCACCTTGTTGTTAATGATCTCAAATCAAATTCTGGAGTTGTTGTGGATGTGTTTCCTTTAGGAGGTGGCAGTGGTCCTTTGGTAGTTCAGAATCAGGAAGAATCATTCATTGTACATGTCCAAAAGGAGGATGAAGTGGCACCACAATCAACTTGTGTCAAGTCAACACTTGCTGCATACAAGCTATTTGACAAAAAGATCCTTAGTGGACACAACATACAATATAAGAAGAAACAAAGGATATCTCCTAAGACTTGGCGTTTCAAATATAAAGCTGGGAATATGACGAAGCTGAGACTAAACAACACTGATAAGCATCATTGGTTTGTGTTTGATGAGTTGGTTTCTGGCTTTGGCAGAGCTAGATTGCGGGTTTCTCAAGATGAGCAAGTAACGGCTATGAATGACGATGGGTTGTCTGCCTTGAATCACCAAACAAGAGAGTTCAGTGTCAACGAAGCTGCTACAATGAATTATGCAGAAGTGAAACGTTTGGTTGAGGTTCTTTTGATACATACGGAACGTGAGCAGATACACCATAAGAAAAAATATTACAGAACTTGGCATCTTAAAATGGGGAAGTATATTCTATCAGTGGAGAAGTAGCAGGAAATTTCAGAACCTAAGTTGTCACTCTTGACCAGTTTACACTTCAATCGAAGAAATGGATTTGTGAGGAAGGTTTATGTGTTTACAGAGGCACAATTACAGTACCATTGCTATTATCTTTGGCTATCTTGGGAACTTACACACAAACAATTTGATGATGAAACGTACAAAATGGAGATGCAACAGGATATACACGAGCTAAAATTTTTTACAGATGGTGCTGTTATGTTCCAAGTCAAACATAAGTGGGGGTTTCGGTTACAACCATTTTCATATGTGGCTATGATTATGCTGGTCTCAGTGGCTGTTCAGGCTCCAGGCTGTAACGACCAGTTTTATGATCCCATGCTTCATAAGCACTTACAGAGTAGTGCAGCAGATAAGTTGGAGTTGTTCTGGCCGCGTCTCCTCGGTCCAGTGGTCCATTTTCACATGAGAACGTATCCACAACTTTCAAGGATACAAAGGCTACGGGTGTCTAAGTATATACAGACTGGAGTTGTTGTGTTGCTGCATAATTGTAAGTGCCTCAGAGATGATAGCGCTTCTGCAGTAAATGCAGAACAACTACAACAGCTTAGAAAAGGAAGAAAAATGCAGAGGAGTGGCGAAGAATCATTTGTCAGATTTGAGATTGCTGCAATAAGTGACCACTATAATCCTTCTGGAGTGTTGGTAAACTGGAAAAAGCAGAAGACACACATATTCCGAGTGTGGTGCAAGATGATGTTACCACATGAGTTTAGTCGGGTATCTACAATACTACAAGTGCACGCCTTGCATCATTTGTTGCTAGAAACACACTCTGCTTTATTGAGGCATATAACTAGTCAGATGATACAACTTCAGGCACGACACAAGTATAAGCAAAGAAAGTGCTTAAAGAATTGGATGTTCAAATACAAAACAGTGGGAAGGTATGAGTTGAGGTTGCTACCAAGCCTACAATGGAGAAAAAAAAAAGAAGAAGAAGACGAAGTTGTTGGCGTGTGGGTTTATGTCCACATTTCTGCAACCCAAGCTTGGGGGCAAGCTTGTCAAAAGGAGGGGAGTATTGATAAGCTTGAAGCAGCTGATGCTGAGCTGGCAGCTGAAGTAGATACTCTATCAGATTCAGAGTATTTGCAGTTGGAGGAAGACTCGACTATAAAACACAAGCTCGACGTTTCTGAGAGGGCAGCTTTGGATTTAGAATTGAGTCGCAAGACTTGAGGAGAGCAGCTGGGTTAGGCCAGTGTTCTTGAGGAGATTGTGCTCGGGTTAAGCCGACGCATCTCAATCGGTTCTTGATTCAAAGTGTAGTTCATCTTCTCATTGATTCAATAAAGTGTTTGGAGAGTTTGTGATTGAGTTTAGAGAGTGATTTGGGGTGGAATCAATACCTAAACTCTATCATATTCTGTTGGTTATTTTGTTGCAAGCCCTGGAAAACATCAGTTCATGAGTTATTCCAGTGGACATGTCTAAGATCAGTGAGCAAATTAATTGTTCAATGGTCCATTATGTTTCAGCTAATAAAGCACCAAACTCTTGATGAGTATTGGATGCTCCTTGCTGTTTATGCTTCCGCAAAACTCAAGAAAACAGAGCAAAACTCTGTCCATTAGAACTCTTGAGAAAATTCTCTTTTTCTATTCTCTCATTCTCTAATTCTCCAGGTTACTTATTCTCCATCATTCTTCCATTCTCTGGCTACTAATACTCTGGTTACATCATTCTCTACTCTCTACTTATTCTATGGTTACTTATACTCTCTGGTTACTTAAATCTCTATTATCACAATCTTGTTTAGAATCTGCCTAAGGTTGTTAAATTGTCTTGAAGTTAAGCTGTCTTGAAAGAATAGTCTTGCTTCTGTCCTTAGGAGAATTGATTGTGTTGTGGCCTGAATTCTTAGTCTTGTTGATTAGGATTCAGAGAGTGTTGCTAGGATAGAATCATGAAGATATCTGTCCATTGCTTTTTTTTTGAAATGTGTTTTAAAGATCAGACTTGGTGAAAACCCATGATCTGATCTCTTGTTGTCTACTGATGCTTGTCTTAGTGTTTGTTGACAGGCTGCCCATGTTGATCAGAGCCTACACTTGATGTATATTCCTGACCATGGATATTGCCCACTGCCCATCAACACTTTGGACTTTGATTGTGTCCATTAACTCCCAAGATGGTTGAGGGGATGAATGGGGCAGTGGAGAGATTTCTTAGAAGTGACTTACCTGATTCCAAGAGGGTGGACAGGAAGTACACTCAAGAGAAAAGACTACAATTCAAGCCAAGAGGGCTGTGGTCTCAAGGCATTGGTGATCATCACTGGCTCTCATATTCCAAGCTTGACCACAT
>CAJHQP010012583.1:0-11657 GCA_905132765.1 Moricandia arvensis
AAAAGATGAAAAAAAGATTTCAATTTTACTTAACAATTATTGTGAAATATTAGGTGATAATATATATGAATTATAAACGCATTACCCCGAGACCAAATCTGAGGAATACACCAACAGGAGGTATGAGAACTGCACAAAGGAATTTCACGAAACTGCCCATTTTTCTTCTGTAATTTTTGTGTTTTTTTTGTTCTGCTTACGTTTGTTGTTTGTTTAATAACAAGAATGTAGGAATATACTGAATCCGTTAATAAGAGGGAAACTGAATTTGATTGTGTAACGTCCTCTGTTTATTCCTAAAATGAAGGAGCTCCAATCAACTACATAACTACCCTACAACTCCCTTTGCATTTTCGACCCGACCACTCGTCGCTCACCGGTTCGAGAAAATGAATGAACAAACAAAAAAAGTTAAATAATTAAATATGTTATTTAATAATGATTATAATTATAATTTTATTTTAGTTGGACTGTCTTACTTTACTATTTTTATTTTTAAGAATAAAATTTGTTTTAGGAAGGTTAACGTATTCAATGAAGATGAAATTATTGGAGATAATTAATCGACGAAGTAAGCCCAATTTCCCTTAAATCATCACGCCAACCTTCTTTTTTCCTGATCAAACGTCTTCTGGCCTCCGAATTATGTTTTCTCCAACCTTATGGTAAAATGAAAAAATTTCATTAAACAAAGATATTTTCATATTTCAAGATATGGAAAGATCTAACCTAGAATTTTTTTTGAATGAATGTAAAATTGTATTCAACCAAAAAGCTTTTGTACAACTATGTGTTACTATAAAAAACACATGCTACTGCAAAATAGTTCTTTGAAAGGCACTATGAGGATCTTTGCTGGCTCGAGTCTGATACCAAGCTTGGATTCCATCCTCAAACCTTTGTATCCTTATTGAGTGTATTCGGTCTCGCACCATCTTGCCAAGCTGTTTCTTTAGAGGATTCACATTGATCGGGGCTCCCCATATTTCCTTTTATTTTTTTTCTCTCTAAATGTTGTATGTTGCAAGCTAGAGCGAGTATCTGACATGTCTTATCATGCGTGCTATATCAGTGTATATTTCGAGTAGAAATAGATCTTGATTTAGAGAGGTAGGGGTATAACGGCTATTAAAAACACCTCAGCAAAATAGTGTTAATTTCAATTTCTATCTATGCAAATATCATAGGGAGAACATAACAAATGGATTTATTTTATTTCTTATTTGCATGAATAAGGGATGCTCTTTAAAGAAGGAAAAAGGATTTGGATGCCAAAAAAGAGAGTAAATTATCCTCTAAAGACTAAATTGTGGCAAGTTTTGTCACAAGGATAAGCACAGTCTATGAGCTTTGCTCCTCCTCTTTCGAAATACCAATCTCCCACAGCTACTGCAATTCTCTGTTTTCATATATACAACAAACATCATTAATATTTGAGATTAAATCATAAATTACAAATTGTCCAACTAGTGTAATGAAAATAAACATGATTAAACCTAGAATGTGGCCAAAATATAGAATGCCGATCAATAATGAGGTTCTAAATTTGATCAAAACCAAAATTCACACTACAATGCTAGCTAAAATGTTGATTTGGATATTTACATGAGAATTTTCTAAATAGACATTTTTTAGTTTTTGTCATCAAAATATTTATCAAAAAAGAAAATGACAGATAGCCAATTTATTTTAAATTTTTTCATATTTATTTTTTATTTTTAAAATTTTAAACTCACTCCCAAAACTCATAAATCAAAGTCCTAAGTCTAAATTATTTAACCTTAAAAGTATAAATGTATATTTACACCATTTAATAAAGTCTATTTTGACCATTTTTCTCTTTGAAAGTTATTTTTGTGACAAAAACTTTTTATGGCTATCCTATGATATTTCTCTATTTCATAATGTTTGTAGCTTTTCAATGGGTTATATTTGAAAGACAAAAAAAATCCCTTTACCTTGTTGTTAACCGCAGGAGAGTTTTGGGAATACCATGTATCATGCCTCTCTGTTTGGCAATGAGCAAAGCATGAGTTAAGAAACACTCCATTCTTACTCGCCTTCCTGAAACCTTTGATCAAATTCACCATACGAGTCCTGAAACCTGTCACACATATTTCAAGTAGCTTAGTTGATTTATTCAAAATCAAGAACATTATTATTAGCTCATCTTCCACCTTGCAAGAACTGCATCTGAGTTGCATTGCACTTGGTGTAGTCAAGTCTACAATCATGCCAACTTCCACTTGGATCTGCAGATTTGGGAGCTAAACTCTCTTGAATCTGCAGAAACATATATATCAAAAATTCACATTTTGCCTTTTGTAGATAAAACTGAGGATTAAAGAAGTATAAACTAACCTGCCACGAATCGTAAGCAGTATTTAGAATAAACAATGGAGTCTTGATTTGGTTGATTAGATTTTGTGGGAAAAAACACTGCAATGTAGAATCATTAAGTACATTTTTTAAATAGACCTACCTTATTGGTTTTACAACAGAGATAGAAAGATGAGAAGACATACCGAAGTTGGATTTAGACGTTTTAAACAGTCCTTAGAGAGCTTTGTTTCCATATTCTGTAGAAACATTACAAAGTTTTCAATTACTATTCTCGAGACAAAGTGTAACACATTCCATACGTAAGTATTCTTACCTGTAACTGTACCACATTAGCATATAAACGCCTAAGAGATCGACCTCCAGAGATATCAATGCTTCAGTTACATAACTTACAAACCAATGTTACTATATGTGCATATATATATATCAAAATAATGAATGAAACAAAACCACTCACGCGTCAAGGAAAAAGCCAGCATCACTCAAACATTTCACTCTAGTGGAAGGAGAAAACATATTCCCAAAATCATCACATCGCAAAATTGCGGAAAGACCTCCAGCAGAACATCCAGAGAGCAGAGCCTAATGTGAACTAAAGATCAAAACATAGAAACATATATGAAAATACACGAAAACAATTGAAAAAGATGATTTACCTGTTTAGCTTGACGCATTCCCTTAGACATTAAATCTTCCATAGCAGCTAACCATATTCTTTTTCCTCTAAACTGAAGTTTTGCAGCCTAAAATAACATATCAGCGTTACACGAGTGCGATTATACCAGCATTAATACACCGGATCCCATCATAACTCCTCAGTTAAGAAAAGTCAACGTTACACAAACAGTTATCAAGTTTTAATTCATGTCTTAAGCTAAGCTAACCTTATTTTCGCTGTCTCCGCTAAAGGATCCACCGTCACAGTACCTAACTTTTACTCTATTCCAGTTATAAAAATCTGCAAACAAACATTTTTATTTAGCAGCCTAAGCAGAGATAAGCATCATACAAAGTGATTTGTTAGACACTAACCTGGATTCTCCGCGGCTTTGTCACTTAGAATTCCTGTAAAAGGTATATATTTCTCCATGTACTTAGACGATCCACGACGACTTGTTTTGCGGTATACACAATTTCTAATGGTATCACACCATCCACCTCCCTATCAAACACACAAAACACAATCATGTTACGTCTAATATTGTATTAGTATAGACACTATCTTTATGATGCAACAAACCTCCAATTGAACTAGCCAATTGTTTGCTCCTGAACCAAACCCGCGATGCAAATGATATCCAGGAAGACTTCCATCTAGGCACACTGCAAGAAAGAAAAAAGATAATTGAATGATGCTAATATTTGAAGAAGTGTGTAGCAAGTAACATATAATATCAAAAGAAGATAAAGAAAAATCATATTATATGAGATTTTTACCTGCTCCTTTAGCAGCAGCAGATTGAATAAGAGTGAGTCCCACCATTGGAAACTTTGCTTCAGAATAAACATCACTTTCAGTCTGAAACAACTTTGTACCATTGAAAACTGTAAACCATTCCATTTCATCAAACTCCATAATCCCATTTACAGGAAGGATAATGAGAGTGAGACAAAACAGAGTCAAACTCCATAAGAGTTTCTTCATTTCAAGGCGTTTCATGACTTGATCAAAAAACCTTGGTTTATAAGAGAAAGAAAATTACTTTGATGAGAGATAGAGAGATCTAGAGCATTAATAACAAAACGTTTTGTTTTATTTTAATTAATTTGAGAGAGAACATTAAATTACCGGACTGGTGACATTTAACAAGATAGTTAGTTGCATTTGACAAAAGATTCCAAATCAAGATCTTGCAAAATTTATAAATATAAAATTTGGTTATTCAGAGATCAGATCGCAGAATGTTGTAGACAGGTTGCAATTGTTTCCGAGCTGGCCAGAAGTCTATTACTTTTACATTCATATACAATTGTTGTAGCCTTTAAATTCAAACCATTTGTTTATAGAAAATTTAGGTTCAGAATCTTAGGAAGCTGTCACATTTTTTGTCCTTATTGGTAATTAATATGTAGGGATAAATGATCTTCCTCAATGGTCTTAATCGGTTTATTCAAAACCGGTAATTTATCATATACCATTAATTACCTTAAATTTTCACCACTCAATTTTGCCTTCAAAGGTTTCACGAAACTACTTATGCCGCTTAAGAAAATGTTTCAAAGAGACTTGATGTATCGTTTTGTCATCATGTGGGTGCCTTGGAGACTAGTTTTAGCTGCACTGAACTCCATCTATGTACACCCAATATGGCAAGTCTTGATGATTACTTATGAGTTATGATTGATGAATGTGGAGTTAAAGGGCACGACTGGTAAAGAAAAAAGGGCCGCAAGGAAAAACACAGTTTCTTAGTCCAACCAAAATTTGACACGAAATTATACCTAACACTCGATAAATGAAAACTACAACTCTTCGCTTCCGCTACCTCGGGCTATGTACTCCACTTCTCAAGTCCTGGATGTGAAACATCAGCTGCAAAAAGAAACAAAAGTAACGTTGGCACATGGCAACTCTCGAACTAGAAAATCAAGCTCTACGAAACGAAGAAAGAATCATCTATATGCATTAGTTACCTTTGTACCCACGTAAAAGCTAAAGAACACGCCTCCTAGAACAGGTAATCCTATGATATATCAAACGAATAAACATTAACGCGAAGAACGTAAACAAGGATTGAAAACCGCTAGGCTTCATTCATACCTTCTCTACTAAGAAAGCTGGAGACAAACAAGCTTAGACCTGACGGTCCAATGACATAACCAGCAAGATTTGCCATCTGCAAATTTGAGAAACGCAAATCTTATTTGTCAGCATCGATTTAAAGCCAACTACACCAAAGGGACTAAGTATGTTCAGCCAATGCTATTCACCATGAGGCATGTGATTGTCACAGCGCCTGACAACGCCTTGAGTTCACGAAGAATGAATTCTCCAAAAGCACTCTGCACCTGCAACAGTGCTTATCGAGTTTAACTTCACTTTATGGAAAAGAACTTCAACTTCAAAGGAAGGTAAAGGAGTTTTTATTCGCCTTTGGACATATAATAATAGGCTACCAAGAGAGTGAATAAAACATTCATTGTTTATTGACCTTAAATGCATTGGATGCTGATTTCAGTAACATTTCTGGCATGAAGAATAAACATGTTAACCACGCCCATGAAAGGAGCTTCCTGGTTGCAAAAGAAACAATTAACCACATGAGAAGTTATGTATAGTAGTTCATTCAAACGAAAGGAATAATAGAAAGGCCACAGGTAATTACCATTCTAAATCATGCCACACGGCAACAAATGTGAATACAACCCACACATTCAGAAACTTTCTTCGTGATCCACCGAGAGGAATATACATATACCTAAATGGAAGTTTTTAATGTACTATTCACGAGGTAACATCAAAAGAAAATGATGTAGTGTAGGGCTAACTATTCTCACCTGATAAGCCACCTATTAAACGACGCATGCCAGGTTTTCCAGAATGTTTCCAGGCTATAGCAATTATTAATGCAGCTTGGCATGTTCTCAACAGTTTCAATGCCATTCACCTAAAAGAAAATGGTTTACAGTTGTTACATATCAGAACCCCTTTTCAATCCTCGTTTATGTTCTTTGAGTTCGTTTTGATACATTTGTATCGAAAACACCATAAATAACTCAATACCGGTAGTAGCTAGTATCCTGTGATACTGCCCAAAATTTCTAGCTTATAGTGACAATTTGGCTACTGAAAATTCATAGAGCAAAACGTACACATGAAGTTTAACTACCCTACGACTACAGAACTATTATTTCCAACAGGGATCTTAGAATAATAAAAAGATATTTAGACTGGGTGCCTTTGAACTTTAGAGGAGCATACCAAAGACCAGAAGCGGAAATATCTCCATAAAAGAAGGAACTTGAGCCACATGAAGTTTAGCACCTGTAGAAGCACAAAGAGGAATACATATTAGTATTCTATCGAAACATTCTGGTTATAGCCTCTTGAGACGATATTAAATTGTCTAGTAAAAAGTGATTTGCTTTGCTAAACAAAAACATGTATGAATAATCTCTTACTCCGTATCCGACGATAAATATTTCCACAGGAGACAATTCTCTCCACATACCACTGTTTCAAAATTCAAAGATATTAGCAGCTAGCTAAGATATAAAAAATAATAATATGTGTCTAATTTTCACGCTAATTCTGAAAGGGTTTCACCTTATCACAAAGGCATTGTGATAGAAGAATTGTGTCATAAGTTCCATCAGCAAAAAGCTGAATAACCAACGCAATCCATATCGTGCAACATCTTTCACTGAATGAGTATTCTGTGGCACATCTAGCTGTAAAAACACCGACTTGTAGTGAGAGCTCATGAAGACAACACCAGTTATCAAAAGAGAAGGGTGTTAAAGACTAACAAAGACATACAAAGAAAGTGAAGGCATAAAAACGCATACCTGAGAAGCAAAGGCATTGAAGCTTACGACTGGTCCTGCAATGTACAAGGGGGCATAGACCAAATAACAAAGGTATAAAGCAAAGCTGCAGCTGCTGTCACTTGCTAGACCTTTCTCCTAACAAAATATACCACATTAGAGATTAGTAATGCAACAGCGAACACAAAAAAAAAACATAAATGGTACAACAGAAAGGCGGGTGCCATGTAGTCAACCTGTCGAACTACGTAGCAAGTCTTCCCCAACTTACATAACGAACAGCGTGTTACGTGTTTCTGCAATAACAAAATAGAGAAATAAGAGATGGATACACCATAAGCTGTAGATAGTTGCTCAGCGAAACACCATAGAAGCGAAAATTAAAAGACAGAAAATTAGAGAATATAATTAGCAAAAAAAAATATCACCAATTCTTGTCTATATGCCTGGAAAATGAATGTAGATGATTTTGTGGATGATATTTTATTTCTAAAACAAATGAGAGACTATGTCTTCCTATCTAACATTCTCTCTTCTTTCTCAAGAAAAAGAAACTCACCTCCTGATCAAAACGAGAATCCAGTTGACCCCAGTGATAATCATATCCAAAACTTATCATGCGCAGAACGACTGTAGAAAATTATATTAGAATCAAATTGCATTTTTCAACACAGTATGACTTGACATAGAGAAATTTCAAGGATAAAACAGATACCAAAGTTAAAGCATATATGCCATCTGAATGTGCCCCGAAAATTGTCCAGGAACTCAAAATGTCGCCTTGGATAAACAGAAAAAATAAACAAAGAGTTCGCTTTTAGCACAACCACAATAACTTCAACTATATATGCCAAATGAATAACGCGATTGTACCCAAAAATGGAGAAGGAATATCCTTCATAAACACGATTGCACAGGAGGAAGAATAAGTTGAAAGCCCAAAGCATAAAAGGAAAGAACTTTCTCCGTGCAAAAACCTGGACTTATGTTTAAATAGACAGTTAAACTATTGACATGCCAAGCTTAAAATTTTCAAGCCTATACGAACAACATACCTTAACAAGGACGAAATTAGCCGTTGCAATGGCGAGAATGTAAATGACGCTGGAAGAGAAAAGAAAATAACTTAGCATACATACATAAGGGAGGCAAAAAGAAAGAGATGTGATCAAGTATCATTACCAAGCTCCATGTAAGTAAGTCAAGTATACAAGTGACAAGGAAAGCCACAAGATTGACATTCCTTTGGCTTTCAATTTGAAAGCAGACCTAAACCCATTCGCAATCAGAGTGAAAACCGCGAAAACGAAGCTGAGAATCGGCAAGTTTCCGCGGAAGTTCCTCCATTGAGCATCGGATACATCCTACAATCAAAAGCAGAAAAATGAAGTTTTCGAAGTAATTAAAACTATTTGAATCAGAGTCAGAGGATGATTTACATTGCGTCGATTAGGGATGAGGGAGCCAGGAGCCAGTCCGCGGAGCTTCAAGTAATGATCTAAAAGATTATTGCATCACCAAAATCACATGAATGAATGTGAGACTGAGAAAGTTTGATCGTTGTGCGAAAATGGAGTTTTTTTTACCGTGAGAGAGACGAAGGGAGATCCGCAGAGCATAGGCGTAGAAAGCGACGGCGTAGAAGAGGATAAGAAGGAGCTCTTTCTTTTTCCATTTTTTGTACCGATCCATGACTGATCTTTGATGGTTAACGGTAGGGGTGTCAAAATGGGTTACATGGGTCAACCCAACCCATAACCCAAATGAGTTGAATGTTAATGGGTCATGGGTCAATCCAACCCATTAAATTATATGGATCAGATGGGTTAATGGTTGACCCATTAACCCAACATCAATTTTAAGTCAATAACTCTTTTTATATCAATTTTATTTATAATTTGCACATTTTAAAAAAGTTTAAAATATGATCATATAAATGAAAATCATTTTATCTTTAAGATGAAAATTGCAGCTCAACTGAATCTCTGTGCTCATTCAAACAAAATCACAAAAAAAAAACAAAAGGAACACACGCAAACAAAGAGAGAGTAAACTTCATCCAGGGAATGAATATGAACAAAAGACTTCAGGTTATAGACAAATGACTTCATCCAATATATATAAGTTTTGATACCTTAACCAATGGCAAGAACAGATATATGAAAAGCTACAAACCACAACGATGATAGCTTATGCTAAGAATCAGAGCGTAATGAAAAAGGTTGAAGCAGAGCGTAGTTATCACCTCAAGTCCAGAAGATCCTTGAGATTATTGAACGGCTAGAAACAGAGTCAGGGATAAACTTCTTCAACAGCCTTCTCTCGTGACGATTCAGGCTGCAAGACAAATGTGAACAACAAAACATTTAAAAGACGATACAAAGAATTCAAGCTTGGTATGTAATCAAGCAGCTCTCTCTTCCTATGATTCCTCGCCATTAAGTTGTCCAGCAACACATAAACTTGACAATGGAAGCCACCAATATAAGATAAAAAAAACTTCCAGGCTTTTACCAAATAATCATATCACCCACTAAATTTACATAATCACAGATAACTCCCAAGTTCTTGCAGCAAAAAGATCTCAAGAAAGAGCGAGGCTATAAGCAAAGCAATCCTACTCATTATAAGAGATGATTTACAATTCATATTCTATCTGCCTTTTACAGTTACATTTCAGATCATCACCATCCTTTAAGCTATCTAAATGGAAGAAAAAGGCTCTTGATTAACCACAGACACTAGAGACAAATCTGAAGTTCTTGCAGCAAAAGAAGTTCTTAAGTTAGGTGTCTTATCAACTAGCTCGCTCCCTATAAATCCCCACAAAAAGGTTGTGCACAATGACAGAACAAACTTCAAAACAGAAGCAGCAAGCAGCAAATAAACTCAGGACTCCTACTCTTTTTTACTTTCATCAGTTAAAACTGAAAGTCTAAACCCAGATCCTAGTGATTGAACCCCTTAGAAACAAAGGGTAAGAATCAAAATCATACCTTTGTTAGTTTGCACGAGAATGAGAGAGAGGAGGGCACGAGATCGAGAGAGAGGAGGGCACGAGATCGAGAGAGAGGAGGGCACGAGATCGAGAGAGAGGAGGGCACGAGATCGAGAGTGAGAAAGGCTCGAGATCTCAGTGAGGAAGGCACGAGACGAGAGTGAGGAAGACTCGAGATTGATTTCGAGATTGATCGACAAATTTTTTTTTTCTGTGGAGACGACGATTGATTTCAAGTTGGAGATATCACCTTTTTTTTAATTAAAAACTAAATGGGTCAGATTAGACCCAATCCGATAGACCTATTTAACTTGTTAACCCATTAAGTTGTTAACCCATTAACCTGTTAATCCATTAACCCACTGGATCAAAAATAAACAGTTCATTTGGGTTAATTGATCAACTTGGGTTGGATCAACCCATGAATCATGACCCATTTTGACACTCCTACCTATGGAGGTGCTCTTACGAGCCTTCAAGATGAGCTAATGGCCTCAACTCAGCTCATTATGAACTCGAGTATTTTATGATTCATCTCAACTGATTTATTAGCTTGCATATCTCAACTTAAACTTGGACTATTTTGATCATAAGCTAAATGATTTAGCTCGGGATTTAGAATTAGAATAAATATAAAAATATTTGCATCAGAATACAAATGTGTTTCTTTTTTTATAATAAGGCTTTCCTATTGAAGATTAAAGTTCAGAACATCCACATATATTAAAAGAGAAAATGCAAAGCGAGGGAAGTTGTAAACCACAAAGAGAAAGATACAGGGTTGATCAATATGAGGAGAGATCCCAGAGAAAGAAGACCGTATGCCAGGTAACAAAACTTATACACTGATGACCAATATAATACCAAATTAGCGTCTACTTTGGCACCACACTTACGTAGCTAATTGATATGTTTTGAACCACTTTGAAAACCATCTTCAAAATGGACAAATGAGACAACAATATTAGAGACAAAAGTTTCACATCGGTAGTTGGAAGATATCCTAAGTAATATATAAGATAAATAGGTTAATCCACTTATTACCAATTGATTTTATGTTAGAAACCTATCTAGGTTAACATGGTATCAGAACCCGATCCAAACAATTTAATCCAAACAATTGGAAGAGATCTTAAGTAATATATAAAATAGATAGATTAATCTACTTATCACCAATTGGTTTTACTTTGGAAACTCACCTAACTTAACAAACGATGCACCACAGTGGAAACGATTTTGCTCTGCTCTTTCCACAACTCGTAAATAGTCGCCTGCGGAAGCTGTAAACTAGTAAGGGGAGAAATTTTATCTTGATATGCGACAGGGAGTCAATCAATGATCGTCTCCCACACTAACAGAACATTACGCAAACATATTATTTCCATTTGTTCACGCTTTTGTAAAACGGTTTTTTGAAAGAGGAATACTCTAAGATAAATCTAAAAAAGTTTTTGTCATCAAAATAACCTTTAAAGAAAAAAATGACCAAAAAACCTTTATTAAAGGGTATAAACATTTATACCCTTGGGTTAAGTAATCTAAACTTAGAGTTTAGAGTTATGGGGTGGGTTTTTGGAGATTGAGCTTAAAATTTAAAATAAAGTAAAAAAATATTAAATTTTCAAAAACTAAAAAAAAAGGTTATTTGCAAATTTGACTCAAAACTCAAAGTCAAATACGAAACTAACATCTCTTTTTTTTGTCTTTTCTTTTGTCCAATTCACCTTATATGTTCACATTATTTATGAAAATACCATTGAATTTTTTTTGTTTTTTTTCTGAAAATGGCTTTTTACTCTCTCAACCTCATCATCTTCAAGCATTTACA
>CAJHQP010012584.1:0-11656 GCA_905132765.1 Moricandia arvensis
GAGAGAACTCTTGCTGAGCAAAGAGAGGCAGTTCACTAAAAGATGCTGCTAGATCTGTTGAAAAGTCCCTTCAAGTCAGTTCTCAGTACTTTTGCAAGGCATTCTGAAGAAGGATGAAGTGAGGGATTCAAGTGCAAGCCAGGAGGGCAGACACTCCTCATTATCACCCCAAATACATGCTGGCTTGATCTCAACCCATGAAGAAGGCAAGAAGTCAGAAACAAGGGGGAGACAAGCTGTGAAACAAGAAGAAGGTTCAAATGGAACATGTTGAGTGTGAAGCAGGAAAGGAGAGGCGCCCTTCCTGGCCAATAAAGTTGTCTAAAACCTAGGCTGGATTGCTTGTACTCTTTTTTCCTATAATTAGGTTTTTAATGAGGCAAGTAATCTCAGTTCCAAGCTTGCCAAGGATTCCTATGGTTAAGCTTGAGGGGGAGTGTTGGAATAATGAAAGAAAGAGAAAAAGAAACAAAGCTGGTCAAAGATAGAATCTGGATTCAAGCAGACTTGACTTGCAAGGAAAGATGAAGGCTGTCCATAAACCACTTAACCTAACCTGACTTGCAAGGCAAGAAAAGTGTTTGGAAAACTCTTGGACGTGGCTAAAGGTTCAGAAAACCTAAGGATACTTGGTTTGAATTCAAATGGAAGGAGCTAGTTTGAATTGGACAAGAAGAAGTCACATGGGGGCTTTGGAGATGCAGCTGGACCTGTCACTATCACACCAAGCTGAATGTGCCCTCTTCCTCCAGTCACTTTCTCCTCCTCTGGACATGCCAGTCTGTCCATGCCACAGCCTGCTCCTTATCAGTCTGCCCCAGCCAGTTCTGAACCTGCTCTGATCTCTCTTTCTTTACAAAATCAGTTATTTAAGTTTTCATGTTTTATTAGTAGTTTATTGTGCTTGTAATGTCTTGTAACTTGGCTATAAAGCCCTCACATGTAACCCACGAAATTCCTAAGGAGAATTGAGCCTCCTCCTTCATTATTCTCTCTGGTTCATATACTCTCATATTCTCTCTAAGTCTCATACACTCTCTCATACTCAGAAACTCTCTTAAACTCTCCATAATCTCTCATACTCTCTGAAGTGAGAGTTGAGTCTCTCCTTCACCAAATCTCCTATTCTCTGGTTCCTATACTCTCTCAAGTCTCTTATTTTTCAGCTCAAACGAAGCTCACACTCAACAACACTCTCAATCTCACTAAAATCTCTCATTCTCTCATTCAAGGCAATTCTGCCTCATACTTTTGTCTCTCATCCATTCTCCCTGTTTTCTCTCTTCAAGACTCTCACACACTTTCATTCTCACCATATTTTCTATATTCTCACAAGTTCATCACTGGAATATGGTGGAAAGGATCTTGAGATACTTGAGAGAAGCTCCTGGTCAAGGTGTGGTGGAATGGCTTGCAATGGAAGCACAGAGATTGTGGGGTACTGTGATGCAGATTGGGCTGGTGATTAGAGTGGACAGGAAGGTCTACAACAGGATATTGTACCTATATTGGAGGCAACTTAGTCACCTGGAAGAGCAAGAAGCAGAAGATAGTATCATGCTCAAGTACTGAAGCAGAATATAGAGCAATGAGAAAGCTTACTAGTGAGCTTACCTGGATCAGGAACCTGCTAAGAGACTTGGGGATTGAGACTACAACACCCATCACCATGCACTGCGACAATCAGGCTGCCATTCATATAGCATCCAACAGTTTGTTCCATGAGAGGACTAAACACATTGAGGTGGATTGCCATAAGGTTAGACAAGCTGTTGAGCAGCAAACTAATATTGCCTTGCTACACTAGAAGTGAAGACCAGCTGGCTGATATCTTCACCAAAGCAGCAAGCACAAAGGTTCTGTGAGTTCATTCATTCAAAGCTTGGACTCATGGATATCCCATCTCACTGATCCTCTTACCCATGAGGTGTTCTACTCTTTTTCCTTGGCTTACTTTTCTCCCAAGTGGTTTTTCTAAGCTAAAGGTTTTAATGAGGGAATGCTTCATGGTTTTCCAAGCTTGACTAGTCCCTATGGTCAAGCTTGAGGGGGGAGTGTTGAGATGAAGCAATAGAAGTGTTTGGATTAAACAAGGATTCAAGATAACTTGGAAAGTCAAGGCTGTCCGTACAACCTAAGTGATCCAACGTGACTTGGCAAGCAAAGGAAGTGAGAGTTGGACGAAAATAAACCAAGGGAGACTTATCTGAGCTTGCCTGAACAAGAAGAACGTTGGGGAAGCTGGATCACATGTGGAACTAAATCAAATTGGCCAGACAACTGTTGGGAGAGGTCACTTTCAGTCTGGTGGTCCTGCTGTTCAGTCTGGTGTCATGCCAAGACAGTTGGACTGTTCCTACATTGTTTATTCTTATTCTGGATTTCCCTTTGTTTAGTATTATCCTAATATTTGTCTACTCTATTTATATGCTGGTGCCAGGAACCTAAACAAGCAAGTTGAATAATAATAATCCACTTCTTATTCTCTCTTTCTCTCTCTCTCTCTCTCTCTCTCTCTCTCTCTCTCTCTCTCTCTCTCCCAGCGTAAATGTCTCTTCTCTCTTGTTGTTCTTCATGTTCTTGAGCTGGTTTCTGGAGTTCTTGGTCGAATCTTTCCTATAATTCTCTCTAAACTCACAGCCCTAACTTGAGGGATGTCCTAGTCTAGCATGCCACAAAGCATTCTTATTCAAAGCAGAAACAGAAGTAAAGGAACAACTATGAACAGGTAAAGAAGTAAGCTCCTCAAGCAAGTAAAGATCTCCTTTTGTAACTCCTTTCCCAATCAACCGACTGCTCTCAATATCCTGAAACTTCACATCATTAGGGCTAAAGATCACATTGCATTGCAAGTCATTAGTACATTTCTTAACTGATAACAAGTTTGAAGTAAACTCAGGCATGTAAAAGCATCTAGATTCTTTATCAAACAGTTAAGCTTGACTATACCCCTTATTGGAATTCTATCACCATTAGCTATCATAATATGTCCATGCGCAGGCTCAATATCTCTAATCACCGACTAGTGTCACTAATCATATGATGAGATGCACCTGAATCAACTATCAACGGTTTAGACATGTTTACAAGCACTATGAGATAAACCAGCATTCCTAGAGTGAGTATAAGTATCAGTGTTTATCATGATACTAGCATCTTAGATGCACCAAAAGAGTAGCCCCTGAGGTACCAAAGATGTTAACCATTGTCCTTGAGGCATTTTGATGAGAGCATCCATCTCTGATCGGCGGATGAACTCATGCTCGTTTGGATGCGGTTAGTTTGAGCGCGTGTAGGTCACCAGGGCTTTGTTCTCACCACTTCAGTCTCCTGTGCCCGAGTAGATGGCCCGGCTCCACCCCTCCTTGCTGATCACTCCCTCCATAACTCACATTCGCCCTTGCATCTCTGTCCTTCATGATCTTGGATGGCTTGAGGTGAGGATGGAGGATCCAGCACTGATGCTTCTTGTGACCTTGTCTCTTACAATGATCACAGTTGCCATTGAACCTTCTTTCTTCAAAGCGATTCGTCTTGTTGGCTGAAGTACCTCAGCTTGGTTAGCCAAGGTAAGCTCCCCCTTTCCTCCAAATAGGCCCAACGATCCTTGCTCCTTTTGAATCTGTGCGCAGACTTCCTCCAAGGTAGGTAGCTTCTCTGCTCGCAAGATGTGTTTCACCAGATCATTGTAGCTAGAGTTAAGAGTCAGGAGCAAGCCAAAGACTTTATCTTGTTCCCTTCTCTCATTAAGCTCAGCTGGATCGGTTGTGCTTGGCCTCAACATCTCAAGTTCAGACCACAAAGCTCTAAACTTTCCAAGGTGCTTTGTGAACTCCATGTCTTCTTGAGCTAGACTGTTGATGGCTCGCTTGATCTCAAACACACGAGTAAGGTTTGAGATGTTACCATATACCTTCTGAAGAGTGTCCCACAGGTCCTTTGCCTTCTCACAGTAGCTGTATGCCTCTAGGATAGACGGATCTAGAGAGCTTTGAAGGATAGACATCACCGTGTTGTCTCCTGGATCCACTTCACTTCATCACATACGACAACTCCTTGTCGCCTTCACGAGTAATGAGCTTTGGAGCCTCACCCTCAAGGATGTGGTTCCACAAACCCTTACTTCCCACTACTGTCTTCACCACACGAGACCATAGGAGATAGTTTCCCCCCTTAAGTATCACTAGAATCACGGTTGTTTTGTTACTTTCCATCTTGAAGCTTTGCGGAATGAAAAAGGTGTTCTTGAGTGTTCTTCGTGAGATATGAAATCAAAACCAGATTTACGAGAACCAGGCTCTGATACCATGAAAGATTGAGTAGAAACAGAGAATAAACGGATCAAATAGAGTTTGAGAGAGACTAGAAGAGATTTGGAGACTAAAAGCTTGGAACTTGGTTAAGAAACCATTTCGAGACGAAGAACACCAAGAACACTAGAGAGAAATAAGAGAGACTCGAAAATTGCTTGCTTTGATTAATGAGAGGAGTTACAAATATATAGGGGAGGAAACAAGGGTTTACAACGGGTAGAAGATAAGGTTTAGGATAAGCTTTCTCGCCAAGCATGTGGAGTCAACGGTCTTAGGCGCGCCTAATTCAAACTTGTGGCTGGAGTGCTTCACATGCGAGATTCCTTTGGCATCTTGACCAGATGCTCTTTCCAGCACGAGCCAGCCTGTCCAACGCGCGCCTCAGTCAAGCTTGATCCGCTCGGTAACTAGTAAGAGTAACTCTGGGTCGAGTTACTCTTACCCGGGTAAGTTTTCTCGTCCAAGGTAAACTTTCTTTTACCCACTTGTATGGACCACTTGTACGGCCTTGTACGGACCATCTGTACGGCCTTGTACGGACACCTCCAAACTCTTCCTCTCCATTTCATAAGTCTTTTCCAGCCTTCCTAATAGATCATAACTCCATCTCTTATTCGGTTTAACACAGAGACGAAGTCTATCATGCGCAAGAGGTTTGTTCCAAGTCATTACCACAGAGACTTGCACCACCGGCTCAGGAAACTTACCCAAGGTTCAAGATCAGTGGAGGAGTATTACCAGGAGATGGAGTTGCTCATGCTAAGAGCTAGCATATCAGAAGATAGAGAAGCAACCATGTCAAGGTTCCTATGTGGTTTAAACCGAGAGATACAGACAATGTTGAGATGCAAAATTATGTGGAGCTTGAAGAGATGCTACACAGGCTATTCTTATGGAGCAACAGCTCAAGAGGAAGGGACATTCACGCAACCACTATGGCTCTAACCGGTTACACAACACCAAGGAAGAAAAGTCACCTTACCCTAAGGAGTCTAAACCGTTCCAGAAGGATCACAAGTCCTATCCAAGAGAAGAGACCAAAACAAGCAGTGCTCTTGACAAGGGCAAAGGCAAGGTTGAAGCTTCTAGTTCCAGAGCTCGTGATGTCAAGTGTTTCAAGTGCCAAGGACGAGGTCATTATGCCAATGAATGTACCAACAAGAGAGTCATGATCTTGCTGGAAGATGGAGAGTATGCCTCAGAAGATGACAACACCGAGTCTGACCAAAGAAGACACTGAAGAAGAACATGAAGAAGGACCAGTCTAGGGGAAGCTTTTAGTAGCAAGAAGGCTCTAAGCTTGCAAAACAAGGCTGAGGAGCTAGAGCAGTGTGAGAACCTCTTCTACACGCCGGTGCTTGGTCCAAGGAAAGGTGTGCAGCCTCATTGTTGATGGAGGTAGTTGTGTGAATGCTGCGAGTGAAACCATGGTCAAGAAGTTGGGATTGAAGGTTCAGAAGCATCCCAAACCTTACCGGCTACAATGGCTGAATGAAGAAGGCACCATGAAGGTTTCAAGCCAAGTCCTTATTCCTTAGCCATTGGAGATATGAAGATGAAGTCTTGTGTGATGTGTTGCCAATGGAAGCTGGTCACATACTTCTTGGAAGACCTTGGCAATCTGATCGCCGAGTTATCCATGATGGCTTCACCAACAAGCACTCCTTGAGTTCAAGGGACGCAAGACCACTATGGTTCCCTTGACACCTAAGGAAGTTCAACAAGATCAGATTCAGCTCCAAAAGAAGAAGGAGATTGATCTAAAACCGGCTGGAACTAAGCAGCCAAACTTCTATGCTAACGTGGGTGATATCAAAAGAACTCTCTACTCTAAACAATCTGGCATCTTACTTATGTTTAAAGAAACCTTTTGAACTTAATAGATTCTACACCGGTGTATCCGAGTGAGATGTTTCTCTTTTGCAGGACTTTCAAGATGTATTTCCAGAAGACAATCCCATTGGTTTACCACCTTTGAGAGGGATTGAGCACCAGATAGAATTTGTTCCAGGATCTACACTTCCAAACCGTCCAGCATACAGAACCAACCCGGTTGAGACCAAGGAGTTGCAAAGACAAGTAGAGGAAATCATGGAGAAGGGCTATATCCGAGAGAGTTTGAGCCCATGTGCTGTACCAGTGCTCCTAGTGCCTAAGAAGGATGGTACATGGCGGATGTGTGTTGATTGTAGATCAATCAATAACATCACAGTGAAGTATCGCCATCCTATCCCTAGACTTGATGATATGCTTGATGAATTGCATGGTTCTTGCATCTTTTCTAAGATAGATTTAAAAAGTGGTTATCATCAGATTAGGATGAAAGAAGGAGATGAATGGAAAACTGCATTCAAAACTAAACATGGATTATATGAGGGGTTAGTTATGCCATTTGGATTAACCAATGCACGTAGTACATTCATGAGATTAATGAATCATGTTCTTAGATCATTCATAGGCATTTCTGTTGTAGTATACTTTGATGACATTTAGTATATAGCAAGAACTTAGAAGAACATCTAGAACATCTTAGGGCTGTCCTGAGTGTTCTAAGGAATGAAAAGCTTTTTGCCAACTTGAAGAAGTGCACTTTTTGCACTGATAACTTGGTTTTCCTAGGCTTTGTTGTGAGTGCAGATGGAGTTAAGGTCGATGAGGAGAAGATCAAAGCCATCAAAGACTGGCCGAGTCCAACCACAGGAGGAGAAGTGAGGAGTTTTCCATGGGCTTGCTGGGTTTCTATAGGGATTTGTGAGAGACTTTAGCACCATTGCAGCTCCCCTGACTGAATTGATAAAGAAGGATGTTGGATTCAAGTGGGGAGAAGCACAAGAGAGGCTTTCCAGAGCCTAAAAGAGAAGCTTACTCAATCACCTCTTCTTATGCTTCCTGATTTTACTAAAACGTTTGAAATAGAATGTGATGCCTCAGGAATTGGAATTGGTGCTGTATTGATGCAGGATAGGAACCCTATAGCCTACTTCAGTGAGAAGCTTGGAGGAGCCACTCTCAACTATGCAACCTATGACAAAGAACTCTATGCCTTAGTGAGGGCATTTACAAAGGTGGCAACATTACTTGTGGCCCAAGGAGTTTGTCATACACACTGATCATGAGTCCCTAAAGTATCTAAAAGGGCAGAGCAAGCTAGCAAGAGACACGCAAGGTGGGTTGAGTTCATTGAGACCTTCCCATACGTGATCAAATATAAACAAGGTAAGGAGAACATAGTTGCTGATGCACTATCTCAAAGGTATGTTCTCTTGACTACTTTAGATGCTAAGTTACTTGGGTTTGAGCAGATAAAGGATATGTATGATACTGACCATGATTTCAAGGAAGCTTATGCTTCTTGTGAGAAGTTTGCTGCAGGGCATTACTTTAGACAAGAAGGCTACTTGTTTTATTACAATAGGTTATGTGTGCCTAACTGCTCTTTGAGAGATCTTTTTGTCAGGGAATCCCATGGGGGCAGTCTTAATGGGACACTTTGGGATTGCCAAGATCTTAAAAGTTTTGCAGGATCACTTCTATTGGCCGCATATGAAATATAGATGTGGAGAGAATCTGTGGAGGTGTGCTACTTGCAAGCATGCCAAGTCCCAAGTCCAATCCCAGGGTTTGTACACTCCTTTACCCATTCCACACCATCCCTGGAATGATATTTCCATGGACTTTGTTGTGGATTGCCTAGGACTAGAACCGGAAAGGACTCAATCTTTGTTGTTGTTGATAGGTTCTCTAAGATGGCACATTTCATAGCATGTCATAAGACTGATGATGCATTGCATGTTGCTAACTTGTTCTTTAAAGAAGTTGTTCGTTTGCATGGCATGCCTAGAACTATAGTTTCTGATAGGGACACTAAGTTTCTTAGTTACTTCTGGAAGACACTTTGGTCTAAGCTAGGCACTAAACTGTTGTTTTCTACTACTTGTCATCCGCAAACTGATGGACAAACTGAAGTGGTTAATAGAACCTTAGGAACACTCCTGCGTGCATTCATTAAAAAGAATTTAAGGACATGGGAAGAATACTTACCACACTGTGAATTTGCATACAATCATGCTATGCATTCTGCTTCTAAGTATTCACCTTTTGAGATTGTTTATGGGTTCAATTCCACCTCTCCTTTGGATCTAATGCCTTTACCTGAGTTTGAAAGGATCAGCCTAGATGGCAAGAAGAAAGCAGAGTTGGTCCAACGAATCCATGAGAAGGCTAGACAAAACATTGAGCAGAAAACCAAGCTTTATGAGAAGCAAGCCAACAAAGGGAGACGTGTGAGAACCTTTGAAGTGGGTGACCAAGTTTGGCTGCACCTGAGGAAGGATAGGTTCCCCAACGAGAGGAATTCCAAGCTGATGCCAAGGGTTGATGGACCTTTCGAGATCATCCACAAGATCAATGACAATGCCTACAAACTTGATCTCCAAGGTAAGTATGATGTATCAAATAGCTTCAATGTCACTGACTTGGCCCTTTTGCTGTAGATGAACCTGATTTGAGGACAAATCCTTTTCAAGAGGGAGGGGATGATGTGATCATGGACCGGATCACTAAGGAGAACAAGGAGAGTCTAGATGAGCCACATGAAGCCACATTGCACCAGCAGCCTGGTGATGATGCTCTAGCCATTCCTGAAGGTCCCATGACTCGTTCCAGAGTCAAGAAGCTTAAAGAGAATGTTGTTGGATTACTCACTTCACATCCACAACAAGAAAGTCTTGGACAAGGTCTGATCCGAGATGTCTTGATCACAATTCAAGCCATCTCTACATCAAGCTGAGTTAGTGTCTAGGCAAGACATGAGGTGCGTGCTCTTTTCCTTGCTTTTGGTTTTGTCCCACGAGGTTTTCCGGAGGAAGGTTTTTAACGAGGCCACAACTTGTCTTCACATCACTTAGGCCCTATCTCGGTCCAAGGCTAAAGAAGTTTACATTTTTATTTCATTTTTAAGCTTATGTTAAAGTTAAACTATAGTTTCCTTTTTACTTATTTCCGAAACCCTAGAGAGCATGTTCTCGGTTTCTCCTTATCTAAACGGGTCTCTAAACCCTATTGTAATCATCCATCCTTTAATCAACGAGTTATCTTTTCTCCTTGACGGCTCTCTCTCTAAGACAAGTTGTCGAGTTTCTTCTGGTGTGTAGTATCCAGGAACCTAAGGGTGTTTGCGTGGTGTGTTATATCCGAGTTATTTATCTAGGAGTATCAAGAGATCTTATCATCCCTCTTGCGTCACCAATCGATCCACAACCTTGAAGAACTTGAGTCTCTGATTCGTTCTTGCAAGGAATCTATCCATTCCCATCAACCAAAGAGCATCCTAGGAGCGCATCATAAAGCCTGAGAGAATGGACGGTTTAGATGAAGTCGGATGGTCTTTATACAGGCTGGAGACAGCTTGGGCGCGCCTAGGAAAGCTTGGCCAGGAATAGGCCAGCAATGAACATGAACTTGCCAATGATCAGTCCAAGTTCATTCTTTCTTTTGGATAAGGCATCTTGAGAGCATATTCCTCTTATCCATCTCGTCCCAAATGATCCCTTGCTTCCTTAGCTTCCATCAGTCACAAGGGATTCAAATTAATTCGGTTTAAAGTGATCAAACCGAAGACAAACCCGAAACTGCTTTAATCGACTCGACCGTACGGACTGTGTACGGACCACCCGTCCGTACACTCAACCCAGATTTTTGCACATTGCCCAAACTTACCCAAAAGTTGAACCAGGAAGTTTTTTGGGTCGACCATGTCCGTACAAGGCCGTACAGGCCGTACGACTGTCCGTACAGTCGACCCTATTTTTTGCACTTTTGCCTAATGGCTCCCAAATCTTCCCAAACACTTACTTTCTTGATTATAAGCCCTTCTTGAACCTTGTTCTTGCTCAGCATAGGCTTCTGGACCCTCTTTAGTCCTTGATCAGACTTCTAATGGGTTTTGGCCCTAACTTTGCACATGGCCTTTAGTGGTCCATTTCTCTCTTCAGGTTTAACACATTGGTTAATCCAAATGGCATAACTAACCACTCATATAATCCATGTTTAGTTTTTGAATGCAGTTTTCCATTCATCTCCTTTCTTTCATCCTAATCGATGATAACCACTTTTTAAGTCTATCTTAGAAAAGATGCAAGAACCATGCAATTCATCAAGCATGTCATCAAGTCTAGGGATAGGGTGGCGAGTACTTCACTGTGATGTTGTTGATTGATCTACAATCAACAGACATACGCCATGTACCATCCTTCTTAGGCACTAGGGAGCATTGGTACAGCACATGGGCTCAAACTCTCTCGGATATAGCCCTTCTCCATGAGTTCCTCTACTTGTCTTTGCAACTCCTTGGTCTCAACCGGGTTGGTTCTGTAATGCTGGACGGTTTGGAAGTGTAGATCCTGGAACAAAGTCTATCTGGTGCTCAATCCTCTCAAAGGTGGTAAACCAATGGGATTGTCTTCTGGAATATACATCTTGAAATTCCTGCAAAAGAGAAACCATCTCACTCGGATACACCGGTGTAAATCTGTTAAGTTCAAAAGAGCTTCTTTTAAACACAATGATGCGCCCCTGACGATGCTCTTTGGTTGATGGGTATGGATAGATCCTTGCAAGAACGAATCAGAGACTCAAGTTCTTCAAGGTTGTGGATCGAATGGTGATACAAGAGGGATGATAAGATCTCTTGATACTCCTAGATGAATAACTCGGATATGACACACCAAGCAAACACCCTTAGGTTCCTGGATACTACACACCAGAAGGAACTCGACAACTATTCTAGAGAGACAGCCGTCAAGAGAGAAAGATAACTCGTTGATTAAAATGCTTGAGTACAATAGGGTTTAGAGACCCGTTTAAATAAGGAGAAACCAGAGAACATGCTCTCTAGGGTTTCGGAAATAAGTAAAAAGGAAACTATAGTTTAAGTTTACATAACCTTTAAAATGACATAAAAATGTAAACTTCTTTAGCCTTGGACCGAGATAGGGCCTAAGTGATGTTGAAGACAACTTGTGGCCTCGTTAAAACCTTCCTCCGGAAAACCTCGTGGACAAAACCAAAAGCAAGGAAAAGAGCACGCACCCCATGTCTTGCCTAGACACTAACTCAGCTTGATGTAGAGATGGCTTTGAATTGTGATCAAGACATCTCGATCAGACCTTGTGATACAGCCTAAGCTATCAAAGGCTGTATGACTCTTAGTACAGAGAAGGAGCCGATCTGCACAAGGGTGACTCGTCTGGACTGATCTAATCAACCAAAGGAATCTGCGAACAGAAGTAACTTGATGGATTGAAGTGCACCACACGAGGAATGGAGGACTGCGTGATACAACA
>CAJHQP010012585.1:0-11653 GCA_905132765.1 Moricandia arvensis
ATATTGCAATTTCTTCTTGATTCTAATCAAACCAGGACGAACCAAGATGTAAGAAGCATGATTTGGAACCATTAAAAGTGGACAGTGACTACGAAGTTGAATAAATCTCATAGGAGTTAGGAGGAAGAAGCTTTCCCACTTTCTATTCAAGTGAATTCAGATTAGCCTGTTTGGACATATTGCAATATCTTCTTGATTCTAATCAAACCAGGACAAACCATGATGTAAGAAGCATGATTTGGAACCATTAATCAATGGACAATGACTAGGAAGTTGAATAAATCTCATAGGAGTCATGAGGAAAAAGCTATCCCACTTTCTATTCAGGTGAATCCAGATTAGCATGTTTGGACATATTGCAAGATATTCTTGATTCTAATCAAACCAGGAGGAAACAAGATGTAAGAAGCATGATTTGGAACCATTAATCAGTGGAAAGTGAGCACGAAGTTGAATAAATCTCATAGGAGTAATGAGGAACAAGCTATCCGACTTTCTATTCAGGTGATTCCAGATTAGCATGTTCGAACATCTGGCAATATATTCATGATTCTAATCAAACCAGGAGAAACCAAGATGTAAAAAGAATTATTTGAAACCATTAATCAGTGGAAAGTGACCAGGAAGTTGAATAAATCTCATAGGAGTCATGAGGAAGAAGCTATCCCACTTTCTATTCAGGTGATTCCAGATTAGCCTATTTGAATATATTTCAATATCTTCTAGATTCTATATCAAACCAGGAGGAACCAATATGTAAGAAGCATGATTTGGAACCATTAATCAGTGGAAAGTGACCACGAAGTTGAATAAATCACATAGGAGTCATGAGGAACAAGCTATCCCACTTTCTATTCAGGTGATTCCAAATTAGCTTGTTCGAACACATGGCAATATATTCATGATTCTAATCAAACCAGGAGAAACCAAGATCTAAACAGCTTTATTTGAAACCATTAATCAGTGGAAAGTGACCAGGAAGTTGAATAAATCTCATAGGAGTCATGAGGGAGAAGCTATCCCACTTTCTATTCACACTACAAGAAAACAAGAGAATACCGAGGGCAAAAATCGTCGGTATGTCGTCGGAATAAGCCTATTCCGACGACATACCGACGAAACAAGTCCTCGGAAAAAACTCCTCGGTATTTCATTTTTCCTCGGAAATCCGTCAGAAATTTCCGACGGAATGCCGAGGGACAATTTTTCCGAGGACATTCCGAGGACGAACAGTCGTCGGGAAACTCCTCGGAATATACCGACGAAACAGACCCTCGGAATATTCCGAGCAATTTTCCGACGGATTGATCCTCAAAAGGTCCGACGAAAGCTTCCGAGGGAACGCCCCTAGGAAATTATTCCGAGGAAGTCCTCCCTCGGAATTTTCCGAGGATTCCCTCCCTCGGAATTTTCCGAGGGACTCTTTCCTCGGTATATTCCGAGGAAAGTGTCCCTCAGAATATTCCGAGGAATCCCTCCCTCGGAATATTCCGAGGGACACTTTCCTCGGAATTCTTTTAAAAATTTTTTTTTTTTTAAACCAAAATTTTTGAAAATTAATTTCGAAAATATAAAATTAAAATTGAAAACATATTAGATAACATTCAAAGTCATACAAATAAAAATAAAACATTCAGAGTTTTTGAAAAAAAAAACTACGGGTTTTGCACATTCGGGTCTTGCACGGTTGGGAACACCTCGTTCGGGTGCAACCTCCTCATCATCTCCATCATTTGCTCGTTCAACCTCCGCTGTGCCTCAAAGCTCGCCTGTTGAGTCGCCATCTGGGTCTCCAACCCTGATATGCGATCATCCTTGTCCTGCAACTGACCCATAAGTAAATCTTGATCAACAAAGGACGGTGGTACAGCATAAGGCGGAGTCGACCGGGAGCGACGACCCAAACCGACCAAACGTCCTTTCTTCTTTGGACCCGACTGAAATAGAAAATAGCCAAATTTAAATAATAGAAAAAAAATGAATTGAACATTAAAAAAAAAGAACTTACCGATTCCACGATTTCGTTGATTCGAGCCAGGGGCAAGTTGGTCGAAGCCGTCGAATCGTCATCATCGGTTTGAAGCTGAGACACTTCGTCTTCCACCTGAGTGGAGATCAGGTTGACCACATCTCTCACTAGACCATCATCAATCTGGCCAGTCTTCTTGTTGGTATACGCCCTCTTCATTAGGGCAAGATCATCAACGGGGGCGCCATCATTTTCTTCCGTCTTGAAAAAAACATAAATAAACTAACATTATCAATTAGAAGAAAAAAATTAAATAATAGAATAAAAAGCGATTCAACATACCATGCGATCCCCTAGAGTGGCCATAGATTGAGCACCCAGGTTATGCTTGAAGATGCCCTTCCCTTTACGCACGCTCCTCCGGTTGGTGGAGTTGGTGGAAGAGGTTGTTTTCGTCTCTTCCTTAGCCCAATGAGCACACAACCCCTCCCAGACCGTGGGGTTCATCGACTTTGGGACCTTTTAATTAAAAAAAATTTGTTAAATAAATTTAAAAATATTTAAAAAATATTAATAAATAAAAAATAACCTTGTTTATTTCCCACTTCTTCTTCCACTCGTGTATCTGCTTCCCATAGTTGTCCATAACTTTATGGACGAAGTGATCATAGATAAAGAGCGTATCATCGGCATTCCAGGTAAATTCTTGCTGAAAAAAAACAGAATTAGTAGAAAATTTATAATAAATATTAAAATATAACTAAAAAAATTGAATACATACCGCAAACTGACGAAACCACAGATGTTGTTTGTCGATAGGGAAGTCGGTGAAAGTCGGATGTCCGTAGTCGAGGGCCAAGTACATCATACGGTTGATCCACGCACTGATCCCATTCGAGGATCGGTTGAACCTAATAAAAAAACAAATTATTAATGATGAATCAAATTATAATAAAAAAATATATGTTTAATTACCATGTTTGACCCCGTTCACGTGGATACGGAGTGAGATAGGGAAGATTTTCACGACCGGGCTGTCGAACCAAATCCGCAACAATCATCACTCCCGGAGGACCATAAGGAGCAGGAGCGTGTGCAGGAGCGGGTGCAGGAGCAGGTGCAGGAGGGGGTGCGTAAGCGGGTGCAGAAGGGGGAAATGGAGAGTTAGATGTATGGTAGGAGCTGTGGGGCGAAGCGGAACCCTGAAACTGGCTAGACGAAGCCCGAGACTGGCTCACCGTCTTACCACGAGAACGACGCTGTCGAGCCGCGGTCGGATCATCATAAGACCTTTAAATTTTAAAAAAACATATAAAATTAGTTCTAATAAATATAAATTTTAAAAATTCAATAAATAGTTTAATAATTACAAAAATAGATTTAATTAAAAATAGTTTAATAATTACAAAAAATAGTTTTAATAAAAAATAGTTTAAATAAAAAAATAGTTTTAATAAAAAATAGTTTTAATGAAAATAGTTTTAATAAAAAAATAATTTTAATAAAAAATAGTTTTAATAAAAACAAAAATAGTTTTAATAATTAGAAAAAATAGTTTTAATAAATAAAAATAGTTTAATAATTACAAAAAACGTTTTTAATTACAAAAACGTTTTTCATTACATGTTTTAAATTACAAAAACGTTTTTAATTACAAATAAATTTAAAACATTTAAATAAAATAATTTTTATATACAAAAACGTTTTTGTAATTACAAAAACGTTTTAATTACATGTTTTAATTACAAAAACGTTTTTAATTACATGTTTATAACCACAAAATTAATAAAAACTAAAAAAAAATTTCATACCATTATCAAACTCTCAATAACAACAAATAATCACAATCTTCACAAAAAAAACATATTCAAAACTATCACTACACAATTAAACCATTCAACCTAACATAAATCTATAAAAATCACCCTAACACCATAAACAAACTCGATTTTGGAATATAAAAGAGAGGGATAGGGTCCTTACATGATTTGGGAATGAGATTGGGGAGAAATCGCCAGAAATGGCCGGAAATCGTCGAAGGAGAAGAGGGAGAGGCGGAGTTCGCGAGCAACCCCATGAATTCGGTTATACCTCGTTGGTATTCATCCGTAAGCAACCTCGTGTTCGGATCCAAATGAGGTCGATCGATCCAAGAACGAAAATAGTTTGAAGAAGACATGTTTTTATGAATAAAATTCGTGTGTAAAGAGAGTAAGAGGGAGGATGGAGATATGGAGTGAATGAGGAGAAGAGGAGTGTGTGTTTTTATAGGAGAAATGCCCGGCTATACCGAGGGAATTCCGACGGAATTCCGAGGCCAAACGGCTACTCCGTCGGAATTTCCTCGGAATTCCCCAACGGCTCTCAAACGGCTCTCTAACGTCTATATTTCCGTCGGAAGTCATCGGTATTTTCCGAGGAGAGAAACTTTCCTTGGTATTCCATCAGAAAATTCCGACGGCTAGTGGTTTCCTCGGAATTTCCTCGGAATATTCCGAGGAAATTCCGAGGAAACATAAAATTTCGTTTCCTCGGAATTTCTTCGGAATGTCCTCGGTAATTTCCGAGGATTTCATTTTCCGTCGGAACGTCCGTCAGAATAACGCTGTTTTCTTGTAGTGTCAGGTGATTCCAGATTAGCCTGTTTGAACATATTTCAATATCTTCTCGAGTCTAATCAAACCAGGAGGAACCTGGTGCGGCCTTGGATAGAAAGACCTCGTCCCAGTCACACTTGAGGGATGATGGGCGGATCCTTGAGCCTGAGAATCTCCAGGACGTTGGATGATCTTCACCATAGAGCTATGGACTGCTCTAGAGTTGTTTAGCGACTCCTGAGACACACGATAACCCTGCTTCATGTCTAGGATGAATCACAGAAGCTCACGCAACCTTGTGTGACAAAGAAACTTGTTCACCACGTGAACAATGAAGGGAGGTCCCCAAAAGGGACGAGTTTGAAAGCCAAAAGCTCTGGTTTTTATTAAAAGAATGTGTAAGTTACAATATGTGCTGCTTTTGGCTTTATAAATACAAAACAGAAAACCCTAACTAGAAAACCCTACCCTAATTCGAAAATAGAAAACCAAAACCTATTTCTAGTTGGTTTATAAAACCCTAACCCTAATCCTATTCCTAATGGGTTTATTAAAACGAAAACCTAATCCTACTTGGTTTAGAATTACAAGAAATCAGAAATACACTTGAGATAAAGAAATCGGCCAGCCTAAACCAAGCTGGTTTATCTTTCCACTTCTTGGGCTTGAAAGGCCTATTTTCAGCAAACATCTTCTTGGGCTTGTCCATGAACAATTCCACCACGTCCTTTCTCTCTTTCTGATCCATGTAGAACGTGAGAAGATTATCCTTAGTCCATGTAATGCTCTGCTCCATCGATCTTCTATTATCATGCTGCTTCAATTGGTGCAAGCCATTAATCTCCTTCTTTTGCTCATTGAAACAAACCATAAGCAGAGAATTTGCTAGTGAACACACGAGCTTCAAATCCATGAAGTTGAGGCTGATCCAGATCGCACCATCCCCTCCTCCTTTAAAAGGATTTGTCCTCAAATCCAGTCCTTCTAATAAGGTAGAACTGTTCCTACGCTGCTCCAACTGTAATGTGCTTTTAAATAGTGTGTTACTACTGCTCAAGTGCTCCTTTTTGTTGTTCAGGACGTCCAAGAATCTCTCTAGATGTTCTGGTGGTCGAACTAACCCCACATGACCGAGAATGAGAATGTCTCGATCATCTCTCAGCACAATTTCTTCTTGTTTTCTTTGATCAGGCACGAGCTCACACAATACTTGTATGTGTACTTCCTTATCAGCTGCAGACGTGGGTAAAGGATTCTCTGGTGGTGAGTATGGCAGTGCAGTTTCCTCCCATTGAAAACCAGGTATGTACCTAAAACTCAATGCTATTTTGAGCTCATCCCAAGTTTCCAGTTGTTCTTCTTCATACCAGCGTGCTTCTTCCTCTGCCCTCCACCATGCCTTAGCCTCACCTCTCAGTAGACTAATAACAAAGGCTAAACTTTCCTGTGAAGGTATTTGATTCTGCAGGATAAAGTTGTCTATGCCTACAGCCCATGATATAAAAGCTGTGGGACATCTTCCTCCAACAAAGACCTCAGGTATAATCATGGTGACGTGTGTGGTGTCAACCAGGCTCCTAGGGTTTGTTGATTTTGTTGTCGTGGTAGTTTCTCTTCTCTGTCACTCTTCTCCTCTTCCAAACGAAGTTGGTGGTAGATCAGCTACCAAAGAGACAAAAATCGTGTGCAGTTGATGAAATCTGATTAGGATCTCTTACCCTAACCTTCAAGAGGCTCTGATACCACTTGGTACGGCCTTGGATAGAAAGACCTCGTCCCAGTCACACTTGAGGGATGATGGGTGGATCCTTGAGCCTGAGAATCTCCAGGACGTTGGATGATCTTCACCATAGAGCTATGGACTGCTCTAGAGTTGTTTAGCGACTCCTGAGACACAGGATAACCCTGCTTCATGTCTAGGATGAATCACAGAAGCTCACGCAACCTTGTGTGACAAAGAAACTTGTTCACCACGTGAACAATGAAGGGAGGTCCCCAAAAGGGACGAGTTTGAAAGCCAAAAGCTCTGGTTTTTATTAAAAGAATGTGTAAGTTACAATATGTGCTGCTTTTGGCTTTATAAATACAAAACAGAAAACCCTAACTAGAAAAACCCTACCCTAATTCGAAAATAGAAACCAAAAACCTATTTCTAGTTGGTTTATAAAACCCTAACCCTAATCCTATTCCTAATGGGTTTATTAAAACGAAAACCTAATCCTACTTGGTTTAGAATTACAAGAAATCAGAAATACACTTGAGATAAAGAAATCGGGCCAGCTAAACCAAGCTGGTTTATCTTTCCACTTCTTGGGCTTGAAAGGCCTATTTTCAGCAAACATCTTCTTGGGCTTGTCCATGAACAATTCCACCACGTCCTTTCTCTCTTTCTGATCCATGTAGAACGTGAGAAGATTATCCTTAGTCCATGTAATGCTCTGCTCCATCGATCTTCTATTATCATGCTGCTTCAATTGGTGCAAGCCATTAATCTCCTTCTTTTGCTCATTGAAACAAACCATAAGCAGAGAATTTGCTAGTGAACACACGAGCTTCAAATCCATGAAGTTGAGGCTGATCCAGATCGCACCATCCCCTCCTCCTTTAAAAGGATTTGTCCTCAAATCCAGTCCTTCTAATAAGGTAGAACTGTTTCCTACGCTGCTCCAACTGTAATGTGCTTTTAAATAGTGTGTTACTACTGCTCAAGTGCTCCTTTTTGTTGTTCAGGACGTCAAGAATCTCTCTAGATGTTCTGGTGGTCGACTAACCCCACATGACCGAGAATGAGAATGTCTCGATCATCTCTCAGCACAATTTCTTCTTGTTTTCTTTGATCAGGCACGAGCTCACACAATACTTGTATGTGTACTTCCTTATCAGCTGCAGACGTGGGTAAAGGATTCTCTGGTGGTGAGTATGGCAGTGCAGTTTCCTCCCATTGAAAACCAGGTATGTACCTAAAACTCAATGCTATTTTGAGCTCATCCCAAGTTTCCAGTTGTTCTTCTTCATACCAGCGTGCTTCTTCCTCTGCCCTCCACCATGCCTTAGCCTCACCTCTCAGTAGACTAATAACAAAGGCTAAACTTTCCTGTGAAGGTATTTGATTCTGCAGGATAAAGTTGTCTATGCCTACAGCCCATGATATAAAAGCTGTGGGACATCTTCCTCCAACAAAGACCTCAGGTATAATCATGGTGACGTGTGTGGTGTCAACCAGGCTCCTAGGGTTTGTTGATTTTGTTGTCGTGGTAGTTTCTCTTCTCTGTCACTCTTCTCCTCTTCCAAACGAAGTTGGTGGTAGATCAGCTACCAAAGAGACAAAAATCGTGTGCAGTTGATGAAACCTGATTAGGATCTCTTACCCTAACCTTCAAGAGGCTCTGATACCACTTGGTACGGCCTTGGATAGAAAGACCTCGTCCCAGTCACACTTGAGGGATAATGGGCGGATCCTTGAGCCTGAGAATCTCCGGGTTTTGCATCAATTCAATCTGAAGAAAGGCGACCAGGAGACCTTCTAGGTCATTCAGAGGCACTCCACAACATATTAAGGAGCACCAGAGTACACAGGATCAGGCGGATCCCAATTAGACCAGAAGATAAGCTTGGTTTACCCACATTAGCCAAACCAGCACCATTTAAGGAAAGTATCCAAGATCTTTTACTTGGTCAGTTTGGTTCGACCCAAACTTATCTATGGAAGCCAGGAGATCATATTAACCATCCAGAAGACATAATCCACGATCCAGGAGAGTCCTATGAGTTCATACCATGCACCTACCAACATAGGATCAAGAAGATGCTCATTAACACCAAACTGCCTTATTTGGAGATTCTTGCAATCCAGTTCCAACAGCTCTTTTCTCATTTATTTCTGGACGTGATAATCACCTTAGAAGCAGTCAAAAAGATCCCAAGGAAGCTCACATATCCCTTAAAACCATCCAGGTTCAAGAGAGACCAAAGATTCCTCACTTGGAGCCAAAATCCCCCAAAGGCTCCAACGGCTAGATTTTCAATTTCTTGCTTAGTTTTTGATTTGTTTCCTTTTCTAATTGTTTTAGAACGTTAGTATCTTTGTCTCTGAGCATTATATAAGCTCATAGACGTGCATTGTAAAGATTACCCTCAATCATCAAGTTAATAAGAAGTTTTATTCAGTTTTATCAAAGATAGTTTCTTTGCATAAAAGTTGTTCTTTAGTTCCTAAGTTGTGAGAAGCATTAGGAGACTATAGAGCTCGTGGTTCATAGGTTCTTTGTGAGATTCAAGAGCCTTGAGACACACATTGAGAGAGTCAATCAGCACCCACGGATTGAGAGAGTCAATCACCATCTATCCACCATAGTCTTCCATCCATCCATCATCAAACGTTAGATTGGAAAGGGATAGCAAGTTGGCCATCATCACCATCTTTCCATCCGATCTCAATCCTTGCCGATAAGATCGACTCATCAACCATCCAAACCATCGACCCAGCTTCCGTGCCTGTATCATTTGGTATCAGAGCTAAACATCCTGAATCAGGTCGAATCTATCCTTGCTTATTTTATTTTCATTTGCTTGCATTCATAAATCGAAAAAGCCATAAAAAAAAAAAACAGTTTCTGCATTTTTGTGTTCATAAAAAAAACAGAAGAGAAGAAGTTTCTTGCATTTGATCCACGAAAATTTTGAAAAGAGATCTCCCATTGTGTTTGCATTCATTCAGTTTTTTCAGTTTCCATTCCTAGTTGCTTGCATTCCTCATTTAAAAAAAAAATCTGCATTTCCTTATTTGTTCTTGTTTAAATCTTGCATAAAAAAACATATAAAGAGGCATATAATTTTATAAATTTCGTGCATATCATATAGTTGCATCATTTTATTGCTTGCATTCAGAAAAGAAAAGAAAATATCATTTAGCTTAGTTTATATCATTTTGGTACAAGCGTATCTAGTTGTTTCCTTTTTCGGTTTATTTGCATATAAGCATAAAATCTGTCTTTAATTCTTATTCTCTTTTCTTTTAAATTAAAAAAAAACCAAAATAAAAAGTTATTTCTTTTTTTTTTCCTTTATATATTTCGTGCATCTTAATACATTTCAAAAAAAAGGAGATTTGTGAAGTTAAAAATTGTTTTCAAAAAAAAAAAGAGAAAATCAAAGAAATATCAAGTTTCCATTTCTTTGCTTATTCCTTTTCCTTCTTTTGTTAAGGCACGAGTTAATCATCTTGTTCTCTGTTTTTGCAAGGAGAAAACGAAGAGAATTTAGAAGAGAGACCATGGGAGAAGATTCAGAAGAAGAGAGTCCTTATGACTCAAGCCAAGAGACCAACCATGATGAAACCGACCAAGCATGGTCCAGTGAAGAGGATGGCTGTGTTGGATCATGGTCTGATGATGACTACTCTATTTCAGAGTATGGAGACGACCCTGATGAACCATATCCTGATCCGGAACCACCTGATCATTCAATTGAAGAAACCAGCCACCAAGGACTGTATGAAGAAGAAACTGAATCCAGTATCAGTTTCAATGAAAAATATGGTTTTTCTGGAGATGAATACCCTGAAGATGAAACAGGACGTGCTGATCATGAAGCTGACCAGGACAACTCATGCCAAGAGGAAACTGATTCTGAAATCAGTAAGCATGAAGAAGATTTTTCTGAAGCCAAAGAAGTCTATGAAGATGATGAAGATACTGGTGGAGAAGAAATTGAAGAAGAGTCTCAAGCCAGAGACATACCATGGTGTGAGATACCTTACTCTGATGAAGAGGATGAAAACCAAGACGAAACTGCTTCTCAAATCAGTGTAGACCACTTGGAAGAAGCGTATGGAGAGAAATCAGATTATCACTTCACTGAAGAGGAGGAAGCCTTATGTGAGGCTGGAAGAAATGTTACTGAGCTTGAAGCATACTCCATCAACTTTTCTGGTTATGGCCAAAGAGATGAGGACTACCTAAAGTGGGAGGACACAATGGAAACCTTGTTCCAGAGTCACCACATTCCAGAAGAAGAGAAGCTGTCCTATGCCACTAAGACACTCACTGGCCCTGCTCTATACTGGTGGAACAAAGAGCAGTATACAGTATGGTACTACCACGAACCAGCTCATACTTGGGAGAGTTTTAAATCAGGGTTGCTTCAAGGGTTTGTGAAGAAAATTCCAGAGCAGGAATATCAGTCACCTATGAGTGTTTCTCACGCAGGATACACTCCCACATCAACCCAAAGCTTCAAGGCTGGAAGCAAGCAAGCTCATCACAGCCCACAAAAGATGGAACCGGCTATAGAGAAGAAAACTGTAAAGAAGCAAGAGGGTTCACAGCTAGGTTTACTCCAGTTGATAAAGGTACCAGACACATTCTCATATCCAAAAGGAACCTTACAACCAGGGAGAAAGAAGGCCGAAGTTTTTCTTGAGAAAGGACAACCCCAACCTAAAGACGAAGCTATGGTACAAGGTTTGCTAAAGCCACCAGCATCATCAAATCAAAGTAAGTCCTCTATATTGACACAGACATAAAAAGGATGAAATAAAGATCAGATTAACATCTGGTTGTTGAGATAAGAAGCTAGAGGGAAACAGATGAATTTGAATTAAGCCGCAGTTGAGTTAACTGGTTGTTAACTTGAAGAACAAGTCTCTCTGTACAACCTAGTCTTCAAACGTGACTTGCAAGACAAGTAGAACTTCTGAGTGACCTAACTTGGAGTCTAAGGCAAGCATCTGATCTGCCTAAGTATAAGCACGTGTGGGAACTCTCCCAATGACAAGGAAACGGTCTTGAACAGTCTTGAAGATCAGATTTGCATTTGAATTCAAATTCAAATGAGAATCTAGCTGTTGGAGACCAAACACACTTTTACCTTTGTCTCCACTTTATTTTCTGTCTTGTTCCCCATTAAGTTAAGCCTTAGGCTATTAATAATCCTCTTGTAAGCATTTGAAAATTAAGGAAAAGAGTTCCTTCTTACTCTCTCTCTCTTGCACACGAAAATCACTCTCTCTCTCTCTCTCACGGATTCAACTCTCTCTCTCTCTCTGTTCTTAAGCTGTTCTTCATTTTCTTACATGCTATCAGAGCAT
>CAJHQP010012586.1:0-11652 GCA_905132765.1 Moricandia arvensis
CTGGTTGGGGCAGTCACGAGCATAATGAACTTTCCCTTGACACTGCGTAGCAAAGTAATTTTCTCGGTTCTAGGTGCAGTAGCCTTCCCCTGATAAGTCTTATTGCTCTTGGAAGCCTCTGGCTGCTTCACTCTTCTTGAACCGCGTTTTCCACCTCAATGGACTTGCCTTTGTCATTGTTTCTTTGTGCTGGTGGAGTCCAAGGGCTTCTTGCTTCTACTGGATGGATATGGTATTCCTCTTGATTTTTCTCTACTTGAATAGCATAATGCCAATATATCATGGAAATGATGTTTTTGCCTCTCCTCCTTTCTTGTAATCGATCTTGCAATACCATCTAAGAATGGTTCCATCAATGTCTCCTCAGAATCTATGTACTTCCAAATGGTTCCTTATTGCATCAAACTCCTCATAGTATTCTTCAACTGATTTGTTTCCTTGAGTGATTTTTATGAACCTCTTTTGTAAGTCTATGTAGTAGTAGCTTGGAACATATCTCTTCCTCAGCAAGAGCCTTCTCCTTTCTGAAGTCTCTTTGTTCCACGATGACAAAGCAGGATCAGTGAGTTGAGAAGCAGCTAGAGATATCTTCCTTGCCTCCGTGTTGCCTACAGTAATCAAAAATGTACTCCATTCTTGTCTCCCAATTAATGTAGGCATCAGGATTAACCTTCCAGCAAAGTTTTTGTGCTGTGGAGTTTCAAGTCTTTGCCTCCTTGGCATGAATTCTCATCTTCTTGATCATAGTCTCTGCCTCGGTTTCTTTCTCTATTTCTGGTATTCTCTAGGTGGAGGGTGGTGCTCAACTTCTTGCAGACTAGGCATGTCACTGCCAGTGTCATCTTCTTCCTGTGGATTATCTTGTGGTTGCTGGACCTGGTTCCCTGTTGTTTTTCTGGTTATTGGCCTGAGCTTGTTGGTTTTGTTCCAACTGAGTAATCCTTTCACTGATGGATTGCATGGCTGCTAAGAGCTGAGCCATGGTAGCAGCGTCTGTTCATGATGAGTTGGTGTCTCTCATTGCTTATCCTGAAAGTACTTTTCAAAGAACAAGTGAAAAGTATAGGAAATGGAATTTAAATGATTAACAATATGAAATGGAGGGAATGAACGGATGTTATGCAACTACAATGGACCGGCTTTGCTATAAAACTTATGTAAATAACAAGTATGTAACAAGTTCCAAATATGGAAAGTTGGACCAACTTAATATGCGGTTGAGTTTTTTTTTTTAATTATATGAATGATGAATCCGAAAGCAACAATATGAAGATAAATGCAAATAAGAAATGATGAAGTAACTTTGGTTTTCAAATTTTCGAAATGCAAGGAATAAACTAATAAAGGAAACTAGGTGGTGATTCATATGCAATAACCTAAAACAGTAAAGTAGATGCAACCGATTAATGCATAAACTTTTTTTGGTTGGGATTTTATCAAAAAAACTAATAGATCGACTTCTTCTTTTTATCTTTTCTGGTTTTAAGAACTAAGAGCATAAACTCAACAATGGCAGAATGCAAAATAAGGAAGGAAGAGACCAGTTTTTTATTTTATTTTTATGAGCGGAATGAAACAAGTAATAAGAAAAGGATGAACTTAACCTGATGGAAGCCTTTCGGCTATGATACGAAACACTTTCTCAAGCTGTCTTGGAGGATAGACGGATCAAGCACCGGCGAATGATTTGGATGGGAAATGGAATGAGACTTGGGATGGAAATGAGTTGAATGGAAGGATCCGGTTACTAGAAACCTTGAAATCAAACTAAGGGAGATGGGAAATAACACTTGGTCGTATAACCAACTTACTGTAGGAACCAAAATTCACACCGCTGATTTCCGTAATCAGAGAAAAGTTAAAAAACCCTAACTTTCCCTGAGGTCCGGATTTCCTGCTGACCCTACGACAAGTGATTAAATTATGAATAACAAAACAAAAAATAATCAAAAATGAGTTACGAGTGAAAAGAAAGATCTTCTTGGATCGGCTTTACGTAAGGATGCTGCGATGATAAAATAGGCCACAAGAGCTGTCGACGTGTTTCTAGTTCTAGAGCCTAAACCCTGAACCTAGTATGAGCCGCAGCTCGATGACAAAAACGAAATTGCTAAAAATATTTTTAAATGCTAAGTTGCAGTCAACTTCATGTCTGTGCATCCCTCACTCTTGCTTCTCTTATATAGGTCTTCAAGGTCGGTCGTCTTTCCTTTTCTGCCCCCTATTCGAGTTTATCCTTCCGCGGAAATCTTCCTTATCTTCTTGTTTTTCCATAATTATCTCGGAACTTTGACAATTATCTTCTTTTCCATTTATCTTCTGTGGATATTCGATAGATCGTCATTATAGTTGGCTTATTCTCCTCTAAAATCCTAAGTTGGCTTTTATTGGGTTTTTAGACCCTTTTGGGTCTTTTTGCGAATTAAGCAATTTTTACGATTTATTTCGGAGAAATCGTCCTTTGTATGAATGCACGATGCTGGCTCAGAAACATAATAAGCCAATCGTATAGTCAAGATAGGTGTTTAAGTTAACTGTTATCGTATTATACGATTGACTCGGAGTTTCACGAGTAAACAAGTCTTTGCGATTTTTATCATAAAAAATTCTACGAAAACTCCAGTCGAGATGAAACAAGAAACATCCTCGTCAAGATTCAAAGGACAGAGTGATGAAGAGGATACGTTCTAGTCGACCATGGACTCCTAGACGTTTGCATGCGTCTAGTCGCCCATGGTAGAAAAGACTTTACAGAGAGTCTCCCGGAACCCGGAAGTCTAGTCGCCCATGGTAACTAGACTTTGTCACGGGTCTAGTCTCCCAATGGGCAGATAGACATTGCGTTTTGTTGGGGTCAAAAATGGTAATATTGAAATCAACGTCCACGATTGTTAAGACTATCCCCCGAAGGAAACTATTCCCGAAAAGTCGTACAAAATAAGTTTTGGGATGACAAAGAACCGTACATAACGTCTAGTCGCCCATGGCCAACTAGACGATCAACGTCTAGTAGCCCATGGGTCACTATACACGAAAACATTTTGTAGTCACCCTTGGGAGACTAGAAGCTCAATGTCTAGTGGCCCACGAGAGACTAGACAGACAACATTGTCTAGTCTCCCATGGGCGACTAGGCTCTCAATGTCTAGTCACCCACGAGCGACAAGACAAGCAGAATTTTCTAGTCACCCATGGGTGACTAGACACTCAACGTCTAGTCGCCCATAGGCACATACTTACAAGAAACATCGTCTATTCGCCCACCATTCTCTAGTCGGCCATGGGCGACTAGACACTCATCAATGTCTAGTTTCCCATGGGAGACTAGACCATACCATCTTCAGCATCCTCTCCGCCCTATCTTTGAAAAGGCATCTCTTTATTCGCCCCGATTGGAGTTTTTGTGATAGCATTACGATAAAAATCGTAAAACTTGTGTTCTCGCCAAAAATTCAAGAAAATCGTGTAAAACGCAACGGTTAAATTAAGCCACCGAAATTGTCTCAGTTACATAAGTGGGTTGTTATTTTTCGTAACCAAACATCGCATAAACGTATGAAGGACGATTTCTCCGAAAGAAAGCGTAAAAGTTGCCAAATATCGTAAAACGGCCCGTTAGGGGTGTAAAACGCGATAAAGGCCCAATTACAATTTTAGACAAGAATAAACTCGATTGAAATGAAGATACACCAAATTTCCGCAAAGGATAAATGGAAAATAAGATAATTGTCAAGTCTCAGGATAATTTTGGAAAAATCAAGAAGATAAGGAAGATTTTTGCGGAAGATAAACTCAATCAGGGGGGCAGAAGGAAAAATGACAGACCTTGGAGACCTATATAAAGAAGAGACAAGAAAAGAAGAAGGCGATCCCAAAAATTAGGTTTTGAGGGAAGCTGGTGTTAGCTTTAGGAGAACTTAGGATCTAGGAGGCTAGACTCGCGAGTTTTGATACTTAGTATGTTTACTGTTTTGTTTCTTCTGTTCTCCACTGTTAACGAATTTCTGTCCATCTTGTTTTCGGTGAATCTCTGTTACTTTACTTCTTCTTAAACGATAAACATCTCTGCACAATCTCTTTCGATATCTTGTTATGGCTCTTTTTCATATTCGTGTGTTTATGCAGGCAATCCAAGACCTTGAGGAAAGTTAGGGTTTCTTGACTTTCTTCCGTTTACTAAAATAGACAGTGTGAATTTCGGTTCCCACAGTTTGGCGCTACAAGGATGGGGGGTCGGATTCTCTAACACGATAATCACCAAACGACAAAGAAGCGGTATGTCTAACCAAACAGAAAGCACTGTTATCTCTTTCAAGGATAGAGAAACTGACGATCAGGCCAACCCTCATCACGGTCTCCTTGTCATTGAGTTGACGATCCAAGATATTGATGTCACAAGAATATTGGTTGATACCAGAAGCTCGGCCAATATTATCTTCAAAGATACCCTCGAAAGAATGAAAATCAGCTTTGAAAATCATAGAGAGTCTGAGGCTGATAGTGGGATTCTTGAAAGATGCTACTATGACCCTCGGCTTAATTAACCTCGCGGTTAAAGATAGGAGCATAACCAAAATTGCAGATTTTTTAGTCGTCATCGCCTTGCTTCTTACAATGCAATCATGGGCGCTCCATAGCTTAACTCCATGCAAGCCATCCCTTCAACCTACCACTTGTATGTCAAGTTTCAGACAACCTCCGGAATCGAAACAGTCTGTGGAGATCGGAAAATATCGCATGTCTGTTCGCCGCAGAATTGAAGCGAAAGCATCCAAAAGCAGAAATTCTGTCGAAAATGAAAAAGAAATCGACTTCAGTCGAAAACACCCTAGAACAAGACAAAACAGAAATCTTTTGACAATTACGGAAAGCCGAGGCCTTAGAAGAAAAGCGCGAACCAATTTGCGAATCCGTTGTGTCAGTATGTCTCGACGAGAAATTCCCTGAGCGTTGCATTGAAATTGGCGGTAACCTTTCCGAGCTCTTGAAAACATAGCTTTATAGCCTTTTTGAAAAAAAACTTATACACGTTTGCTTGGGCTGCGGAAGACATGCCTGGGATTGATATCAACATAGAATGTCACAAACTCAACGTCCACCCAACTTTAAATCCTGTATAGAAAAGAAGATGTAATCTGGGATCAGAATGCACTACCGCAGTAAACGACGAGGTCGATAAACTCCTCCAAATTCAGGTTCATAACGGAGGTCAGATACCTTGACTGGCTTGCGAACCCCATAGTGGTCAAGAAGAAAAATAGAAAGTCATGGGTTTTCGTTGATTTCACCTATCTCAATAAGGCATGTCCGAATACCGATCGCTGCTGGTGTGAATCTACCCGGGGTGGTCACCCAAGCGTCAGTATTACTGCTTTCCAGGTCTGGATAAGCAGGGAATTATTGTCCAGACTTAACACATTTAGTTCCCTGTATAAACGCTGGGGATTTCCTACAGTTAATTTGCAAGCGCACTTCATGCTTCCTTCATCATTTTTAGCACAAAGCGTTATAATGCAGGAATATGCACATTTCGTACGAAGGATAATTGCATGTGTTTTGGCACATGGACTTTATGCTGGAATCAGGTATTTTTGACAGCATACTCAAGCTTACGCGGGCCTATTCCTACTTTAGTCATATACCTTTGCATCATTTTCGTGGATGTACCACTTATTTTGAAAGGTTGTAGGTTTGCTCCATGTACAAAACTCTGAGTTTCGATACAGTACTCTGCATTTTTACTTATGCTTCTTGCATTGTTGCAGGAATTGGCATGTTTCGTACGATGCTCCCTTTGTAAGAGTAAGCGTGTATGCTTCTTATGCTGTACTTTGCATGTTATGTAATATGTTATATGCCTAATAGTAAGCATTTTATTTTCTTAGGCATACTTTGCATCTCATGTAATATGCTCCCTGCCTAAGAGTAAGCGTGTCAGCTTATCAGGCACTACTTTGCATTTTCGTTATCTGTATCCTGCATGGGAGTAGGCTCTAGAGCTTTCACGCAGGAGTACAGACATGGTGTGTTTATTGTTCTAGCAGGGTATGAATATCCTAAACAATTAACTATCAAAGTAACCCTGATCTTAACACACAAATAATACTCTTGTCAAGAGAGATCATGTGTAGTACTTAGGATCGAATCCACAGAGAGAAATGACACACAATAGATTTCTTATTCCTAAAGACTAATCTAAGTAAATATATATATTACTAGCAAACTATTAGTTTAAGGAGATATTCCTTATCATGAGGAATAGATGAAAATATGATAATAGTGTAAATATGGAAATATGCTATTAAAGAAGGTAGATGCAAATGTAAGTATGCTAGACCTAAGGTTTCAAGCTTAATGGATTATAGGGAACATGGGAGCGCTAAAATCTAAATATCTAGAACTCAAATATAACCTATTCTGGCTTTTTTAACTCCAACTCGTCGGTATGCGAGATAAAAGGAGACATCGATCGACGGCTAAGCCTTGATGCCGATCATTGATGATGAAATCAGAAGGAAGTTCTGTGAACGCGTGTGAACGAGATTGATTAAGGTCACCAACGATAATTTAAACCAGCTCTTGCATGCTCCTAACAACCTAGTTCAATGAGTTAATTTCGGCACAAAGCCTACCCTCGTATAGTCGTCCATTCCTACTTTCGAGATCCTAGTTAGCTACTATTAGAATTCAAGCATTAAGCACAACTCAATTGATGAATTTGGCCTAACCTTAGCAATCCTATTTTGGGCTAATCCATGATGTTATCATTTCAAGCGTAATTTTATTCTTGATAACTTACTCAAATATAATCAAAGGAAGAACAATAGTATGAATATACCGCAAAGATAAAATAATAGGGTTACAATTACAAATCTCCCTTAAGGAGTTATAAAATCTTCTCCTTTTAAAACCTAAATCTATAATATAAGACTGAAAACAGCTTTTCAGTCTCTCTTTTGTGTAATACATAAAGCATTAAAATATAAAACCTAAAATTCTAGCTGGTCAAAATCGTCCAGGGCACTTCTGTCGTTCTTCTAACTTGGGCTTGAGATTGGCTGTCTGTGATTTGGCGTCGAATCGATGGCAAGTGTGCAGCATCGATATATCTTGATCTCGTAGCATAGGCGAGCCGAGGTAGTGTCGTCGATCGATTGATAGTACTTTGTACTTCGACTCTTTAACTGACCAGCTACGGATTCTTCTCCTCTAAATGTTCAAAAGCTCTGATATCTCCATATATTCCAAAATTCACTTGCGACCTGTAAAGACCCCCAAAACATAGCCTATACACAAATAATAGACCCTAAATAGAGCCTAATAAACGGCCTAAAACTGGTAATTAATATGCTTATATCAAGTACTATATTTGACTGCCATACTATGGCTTGTGCTAGACTATTCTATGCGCTTGTCAAAATATTTTCCATGCGACATATATGTGGGTTTCCACTTATGTGCAAGATTACAGATTCTAGGTTTAGATTCCTTCCTCGGAATATGAAGATTCTCCATATAGTAGAACCTTTTCCAATTTTACCTAGAGGCAGGGATGGATCCTTGATTTTAGGCCGCGGTCCAGGCAAGATCCAAAGGTTGTCGTCCTGCTCGGAAGCAAGGAGTTTTACTCTTCCTGAATATTTATTCCCAATTTGATTACCCCTTTTTTTTTAAACAACCATTTACTTCATTGATCAAAGGTTTTACACTCCATTAGAGGAAGAAATGTTAACAAAATAAAGAAAAAGCATACCAGCTACAATCTTGCCATTTAGACATGCCAAGACCAAATACAAGGTAAGAAACTAATTCGGCAAAAGAGGATGATAAGGATTCGAAAGCGAGTAAATACCACGTTTGAACATGGTTGACCAACTCTCTGAAAGAAAGTGAATGAGTTCATTGACAGTCTGACTTTGCAGACAAGCTTTAGAAATGACTAACAACTTGTGCAGTTTCAACATTGGTTAGACACTCTGGCAACAAGTGGCAAGAAAGTCATAAAACCGGGAGGAGGAATTCCTTCCACTACCGAGAGTCCTGAACATCGGAAAAAGAATCCATCAGCAGAAGTAAATAGACGGAAGGCTTCAATTGAGACTAGGCTTCCATGTTTAAACCATCACTTAAACAAAGTTGAAAGAAATGAGAGGATAGTAAACCCGATAAAGGAGTAAACTAGGCTATAAAGCCCCAACAAATACGCATTTCACAAATAGAGAAACAAAATAATATAATTTCTCTTCCCAATCTGCCACTAGTAGGAGGAAACGACCATCATCGCCAGTTACCGTCAAAGCATAAACTGATCGTAACTGCATTAACTGCAGTAGGACGGTTCGCCACCAAGGCGATAAACAAGCTATATAAAGCCATGAAAAATTTGAATCAATTCTGTTGTCAACACTATTGGTCTACGCCACAAGATCACTACTTTCAGAAAAGGCAACAAAGGAGGCCAAGACAGGATGATACTGGTGGGGAACACATCAGCTGAAGTTCCACCAGAGAGCAAGGAAGATAAGACCAACCAGAGATTTTTAAAGGGTTTAAAACCTAGAAATCAAACTGGAGCTCGAATAACTCTAAGGAAGCCATGCGGGTCACAAGATTGGAAGAGGTGTAAGGAAAACCACGAGAACATGTGGAAGTCGGCGGGGACTTGGAGGTTCTGGGTAGGATCCACAGAAAACACCACTTCTAGGTTCTGGATCTGGTGGTTTTAGGGGGCAAGGAAGGAGTAGCAGATGACTCAAGCCTACAAAAAGAACACCATTAGAAGAGGAGAAAAGACGGTAGCAAACGGGCAGAGGCTTTGCGGAGGTTGTGTGACGTCGATGGCGGACTGAAGAGAGACTCGTGTTAAGAGGATGAGAGCTGCACAGGTGAGAGGTCTTCATTCTGGCGGCAGGAACTTGCTGTGCAGCCGTCTTGGTGTTCCGTGTCAAAGAGAAACGTCAGCTAGGGCGAACTCGTTATGGTTAACCCCAATTGATTACCCCTTATCTTTCGATTTCATGGTTGAATTTGAGAGATAACTTGTGCACTTTGTCAACCGAGGCCATTCCACCTCAACAAGCTTATCATGAACAGGAATGTCGCATTCCTTAATGCCTTTTTTTCCGGGTTTTCTGGCTGGACCACTCGAAACCCGGGATTGGGAGAATTTTGATTCATTAAATAGTTGAAGGAGATTATCTGCTCAATAAGCATTTCCAGATTCGGAGGGATGATGAGATCGAAATTAATCTCGAAAGGAATCCCGTGATCTTTTCTCGTATTTCAATGGGTGGGATGACGAGTTTTGTTCTTGGTGTAAGCCTTGATAGCGTGTAGCCTTCTAGTAGGTCGAATTAAAGTGGCGCACAGCTGATCAAAGGGGAAGGAATCATTGATGTACTACTATGGGTAACTTGATCTCTTTCTTTTAGTTCCCTGGAGGTGGACCACTCTCCGATGTCGATAGGATGTGATACGTAGTTGAGGATTGCACTTGGTTGCCTCTTTTTGGACCCTTTTTAACAATGTCTTCATGCTCTAGAAAACAGCTTTCTGGTGGCTAAATTATGTGGGACGCTTGGTCCTGCATCTTTCTGAAACTCGGGGAGCGTTTTGGGATGTATCCTCTTTAAACCTGAAACTTATGGGATTTATCCTCATAAACCCGAAGCTTTAAGGTTTGTTTAACGCACTTTTCTGTCTATTTGACCATTTGCCATTGTAATTTTTTTGGCTTATCGAGGCACTATTTTTCAAAATAGAGATTTAGCTACAACCACTATTGAATGAGCCTTGAAATGAATTTCATAACTTTCCTTGGCTGTTTTATTGTTGGAGTGCTAACTTTCCAGACGTCTGTATAGATTATGGTGTTGATGTAAGTACCTGTGGTATTGCTTGCTTCTTTCTTTCTTGCACCAGGACGACAGCTCTCTTGTGGTGGGACCTATGAGGTAGAGCAACAGTACTTCTCCGTCCTTTGGGTTTGTGATAGGTTCAATATTTACACTCTTTATTTACCATGTTATAGGCCTTATTCAGAGTCTATTGTGTGTGTTTGGGGTTGTTATTTAGAGTGTTTTCAGGTTTAATTACGTTTTAGGCAGAATTTTGGTGCGATTTCAGAATGCAGCATAATTGCGCTGATGCGTTTTAGAAGGTTTATCTATGGATGGAGACCTTCCCCATGATGCGATTAAGGTAATATTTTGGACACAAATAGAGCTTTTGTTGCCTTCCAATTCCATCGGTGAGGTCAAATCAGGATTACTAGCAGCCAAAGTTATACCATTATACTAAGAGGTGATGTCTGCCTTCGCAAGAGGAAGCTATCGAGGAGATGAAGGAATGTTGTTTCAACGGAAGACCCTTGGCTGATAATCAACGGTTGATGCCATAACATGGGGAAGAGTCTATTATATGACCAACTTAAGCCCTAAGCCATCATAAATTACAATAATTGCCCCTGGCCGACCTTAAACACTATTTTATATGTTTCTAAGCCATTGTTTAGGCTACATACTATCTAGCTTTCTTCTTATTCATAGTTCTAGGGTTAGGAGATGAATGAGGAACTCCTTCAGAGTCCCCTCGAACTCCTTTGGTTCTTATCATTCACATTCTATTTATTATATTCATCTTGATTTTATGTTTCATGATCATGTTTGTGTAGATCTCATGTTAGATTTAGGGTTTATTCTGGTTAATGATGGATAAGCCAAACAATAGAAATGCTAGGGTGTAATAAATCCTTCAACAGTATTGCGCTTAATTGCCTGTTATTTTTAGAGTAGCCTAATTTAGCATTCCTGGATCTTAGGATAATTGACAACTTGCGGGATTAAGATTCATAACGTGAATAAATCATGTTGAGCTAGGTTGTTAGCATTACATACGAGATTTTGCATTAGGAATTCTAGTCAACGTAGCGAATTAGGTCGTAATTGCTTGATTTATGTGAGTAGAGTATCGATCGATTGCTTAGCTCAATAGCATCGATCGAACGGTCTTTTCCGAGTTCTCAAAAGATTGATATCAACAGCCTGAAAGATTTTGGTTCAGGAATTCAGATCAAAGAAGCTTGATGGACGCATCAGCACACTTTGGAAAGATCTGGAAAACTTCAAAAAAACTAGAATCAATCACCACCCACTGGAACAATCGAGCGAATAACCACCCGTTGACATCGACCGACCACCCAACCTGATGATATCGATCGACACCCTGGGGTTTCACGAAACTTTGCCATATTACATAGTTGAGCCTGGAACCAGTTGAGGAGAGATCGCACAAGCCGCAGGCTTAATACCTTATTGTCTACAAACTCTGATATCACCTATCTGATGCAAGAAGAAGCGACTGGTTTTCACAAAAGATTTGAAGAGGATACTATTGAACCTGTGAAATTTGTCGTCCCAACGTCTATTCTGAAAATAGACTACCTATTACATCCAACATAAGTGAGAATTTGGATACTTGCATTTGAGATAGTAGAAGATGCTCTGCCTGCCAGCTGTTTCTAAGGCAAAATATCAGGTTCTAGAAGATGCATTGGCAAGAAAGTCTCTTCGACATGACGATCATCACTCCCACCCTCTGTGTTCAATTTCAAAAATCCCTCGGTTATCTTATCAACACGCAAAGACATCTCCT